>BSQZ01000015.1:11150000-11152500 GCA_033239005.1 Lamellibrachia satsuma | reverse complement strand
CCCATTAGAGCGTACTATCCATAAACATTCCTTTAGGCCCTTGTATGTTCTGACACTCAATATTCAATGCTTGCATTATTGCAAACAGTGTGACGCGTTACGGCATCCTCTCTGCTCGCGTTAAATACGACGACAGAAATCTGGGCGGACGGGAGAAAGTCGCCTCCACCCGCCTCGCTTTCCTTCTGATTCAGCGAGTCTATTGGCGGCTTGTCAGGGCGGCGAACAGGACACACAGGTCGGTGGCGCGGCTCAGCACGCACGGCAAACTTTCCCTGGCGACCGTCGCATTCTTGACAAACATGCTCATTCGTCATCGGGTGTCAGCGGCCTACCCGAAGTCCCGCGACCCGCCACCTGGCAGGGGGGACAGCATCCTACGACAGCGTTTTATTGTCAACAAAAAAGACGTGATCCATGGTTACACTTGTACTTTTCAAACGCTTCTGTTGCCACACACACGCACGCACGCACGCACGCACGAACGCACGCACGCACGCGCACACGCACACGCACACGCACACGCACACGCACACGCACACACACACACACACACACACACACACACACATACATACATGCATATATATCGTGCGTGTGTGCGTGTATGCGTGTGTGCGCGTGTGCGCGTGCGTGTGTGTTTGTATGCGTGTATGCGTGTATATGGCTCATGCGTCCCCCAATTTACTAATAAACGTAACTTTGATAATATCTGCAAACATAATATTACAGAGACATGTTAATTACATTTTTTTAGTTTTCTAAGTGGTGCGAAATATTTTGAAATGTTGGACACAGAACAAAACATAGCATTGATTATAGTTTGGTTTGGTTTTGTTGTCGAAGCTGTTCTAGAAATTGTAATGAAACTCTACTTCTGCTGCAGTGATTTATAGGGCATACCAGTATTAAGATGTATTAAAACCCATGTTAAAAAGCCAGTACTCTGCGAAAGACCCCAAAATACACCGCGTGCGTGTGTGGTGTATGCTGAACAGTGTTTAAGCTATCAGTACAAGGTGCTTGGTTTGGGACACAATGAATGAATTGGTGATTCGCATCTGACATACGACCACCCGTTACCTTGGGTGTAGTAAATTAACGAAGCCATCTCACCAATTAGGTTAAATGCGTGACGTCACTAACACAAATCGGCGGTTGCACCAAAAACTGTCATCTGGTTATAGCAGACCAAGTACAGCTGCGATTGAAGTCCGTGCCAACGGTAGACATCCGATTTTCCGATAGGCTGACTTGTGTTGTAAATTAACTTGAACAACGACGCGGACCACGCCTCGCTCGCAAAGCCAACTCTTCGTTATAATTTATTTCCGTTTCACCGCCAGTTGAAGAGCGAAGCGGGAGGAAAGGGCCTCATCACCAACAACAAACAATTTAGTTCATCGCTACTGCACTGTTTTTATTTGGCCCGATTTGTGTTGACGGTATCTACAGTTGAAGAAGACAATAGAGAGCATGACATGCCGCGTAGAATCATATATGCAACTGTTTCCTTTTTGCCTAATATTGCCAATAAAAATGGTGCTAAATCGATTGCGAAATATGTTTTTTACTATTGTTTGGTATATGAATAAACCCATGTAAATATATGTGGGAACTACTTGCTGTTGCAAAGCAAAGGGTTCAAATCAAACGAAACATCCAAACTCCCTTTTCATGGGAATAGTCGGACAGATACGGTTGCCGGGAGTGTATGGTGAGTTATTCGGCGTTGTCCGTGTATCTGGTCCTCTGAGCCGGAGTGACGGAGTTAGGACACCAGCGCCCGAAGACCTTTTGAAGAAGATGTCAACGTCCGCGGGCTGTCGACACCCCGGCGGGACAAGCACCCCTTAAATGGCGCTGGCCATTCTCCGACAATTACTTGACTTTCTACGCCGTCAATGAGTCGCGTCAAGAAGCCTTTAATCAACGCGTAACAATTTCATTGAGTGCCATTGATCGCGCCCTGAGTAGTTACGGCTCAATCACCGCATGCCATTCACACCCGCACCTGTCTAGCCGATAAATGACGGGCGCACCTGAGTCACTGAATGACCTTTTTGTCAACGACATTCGGCTGTCAGCACTACATCATTTTCGTCGGCGAAGTCACTCCCGACGACAGTGATTTATTTCGACTGCGGTCGCTGCCCGTGCGCCGAGACTGTTCACGCTATTAAGAGGGCGTGTATACATACGCGCTTCGTGGATCTCGGCGAAGTATTAGAGTGTTCCGTCACGAAGTGTATTATCTGCCGGCCGAACCATATATTGTAGACTGTTCGACTGTCATGATAATTTTTCATTTACTCAGCAAGAATATCATTTTGTGGAGCACGCACGACCTGATTTATATTAGTTCAAGCACGTTTAAGCAAATAGCCCACAGGAAGGAGTTCATAAATAATACTCCCGCTGACTGTATAATTATCACGAAACACAATGACATACTGAACATCATTCGCTGCAGGAATCACTGATCACCACATGACCAAAC
>BSQZ01000015.1:10997500-11142500 GCA_033239005.1 Lamellibrachia satsuma | reverse complement strand
TTCTTATTCACTATCTTATTCTTATCTTATTATTTATTATCTCCCATGTGTTGCCTCCGCCAATCTTGGCATATGACATATGACATATGACATATGAACAATGCAATTCTCATAAACAAGAGCAATCGATCATTAAACATAAACGGTGTGTTTCACTGGAATGAGTAAATAAGAACGGGGTTGAAATATACATTTAGTAATATGAAAGAAACATATGCTAAGTCGTGCAATGCAGAATGGCGTAGACAGAATCACCCGCCGAATCAAGCTTCTCGACGGAAACACCGCACAAAAAGCGCAAGACATCAGTTTCTTTGAGTCGTTATTGCCGTTCTGGCGCGCCAAAGTATACAGCTGCCACGTTATTATTACTAAATATTATTGATATACTGCAATATAAATTTAATAACGGAGTGCGTCTCGCCACGACGTTGGCTGACCGGTAAACGGTGCAGGTCGAGCGAGTATGAGCGATGTCCTCCAGTCGCCGGCGTCAGTCGAGGTAACGGACAGTGAAATCGTGTCGTACGCGTTATGGACAGCGCAACAAAGACGGACAAGCGCGACGTCGTTCCCTGTCGTCGCCGGCTGTCCATCGCCCAATCGCGGCGACGAGATGTGGCGAGTGATGGGCCACCTTTGCTATGGTCGAGCATCAATAACACGCGACACGGTGACAGTCTTATTGGCTGCTCGCTTCGCCGCCGTCAGCGCAGTCGCTCAAGCGGACATGCCAAATGACAGTCGATCAGCCGAGGATGCTGTCGTTTCATTTACATGAGATTTCAGAGTCGCTTCCAAAGGATGACGGCGAAGGAAATGAGCAGATTAAAGATCGATACAGTTGCGAGTTCGGAACAATCTATGCTGTCGTCCAATATTGACTTTGAAGTTACGGAAGCGTAAACGAATCCGCCTGCACGATCACTCACACTCGACATTCTATGTTCGTAATATCTCTGATTTTGTTTATAATGTAAATAGAGTATGATACCAGCTGTTTGGAATATCCTATAGGTCCATACATATTTTAATTATTCACTCAGGCTTTAGTGACATGCGGAAATGGACATGTCCATCGTACAGAGGTGCGGATTATCTCCGCCGAGTCATGGTCTGAAGCGCATCAGTGTCACAGTGTCACAGTGGTGTGATTAGGCCTACAAAGTGAAACATCGGTGGGAAAATTAATTCCGTCGAACATTATACGGTGTATTACGCCGCGAAGAATTCTCAACAAAATAACACACCATGCAGGTGGAATCAAATGCTTATAAAACCGAGGCTGGTGGTACATGTTTAGACAAAGGTGTTGCGTCTTACTATATTTGCTGGCTCGGACCGTCGACAAACAACGCACAGCACGTAACGTGTCGTCTCTTGTTCCATCTGTGCTGCTTTTATTCCACTGGAAAAGACGTTTACCTATAAACAATGCGTGGATGTTACCTATAGTTAGACTGGCATCGTGACACCAAAACAAACACATATTCAAGGGGTCTGTCACAGACACATATAAAAAATTATGTATCTAATTGATATAATACATACTACATATAGGGTCAAACCTATTGATGTGCATTGAATAAACCCCAAACACTGTTACGAGTATATTAGTTAATATTCAACAGAGCTTAACATCACTATATAGAATTAGAAAAAAAGGTATATTAAAAGTTTTAAAATTTTTGGAATATGACCCCTTTTGAATAAACTCGTGTCGGGGCTAAGCTTATACCCAATAACCCGTTTTGGGTGACACTGCATGTGCACAGCATGCGTCTTGCGTTTGCAGTATGGGTGTCGGTCTTTCGAAATGCGCCATTTGCACCATTTGCACCACTTGCACCACTTGCACCACTTGCACGTGACATTGTATTGAAACAATCTCCCCAACTGATTTAGCCCATCGCGAATGTGCATACATACGTTTGTTAAAATCATCGAAATAATTTACTTTAATTATTCGTTGTAACATGTTATATTACACCATATACGCAGCTGATTGTATTTGTTTTTTTAACATAATTTTGACAGGACCAGATGAAAAAATAACGCTAAAACTAAATATTTTCATAAACGAGCTTGTGTGCCGTGGTCGATAATAGATTATGTTAATTGTTTCGCGAAATTAATTTGAAACGAGACAGGCAAAAAATCGAATTGAGAAGGAATCTTTATGGCGTGATCTGTTGGTGAACGCATCACATATTCCGTCCTACTTTGTATCAGTTAGAAATACAAATCACTGTTAATCTTTATGGCGTGATCTGTTGGTGAACGCATCAGATATTCCGTCCTACTTTGTATCAGTTAGAAATACAAATCACTGTTGGCGCGTGGTCTGTCCGAAGCGATGCCTCTATTTCCGTTGTTTTGTCCTGATTGTCTAAGTCAACGTCTCTCGCCACAGGTTACAGCGGATGACTCCCTCGGCCGACACAGTCTCCCCCGGACACAAGGTACTGTGTCATAAGCACTGTCCTGTAATTAAACTGTAATTAACAATCCACCGACTGCAAACAATACTCGACTAACCGGCAGGACATTGGCGCTTAATGAGATATTTTTACCGCAATCTCGGTAATTGTGACATTTACTAAATTAATAGGTAGTTCACTTTTATTTTTGGTAACAAATATAAATATTTTCATTATAATAAACAGTAAACCACATAAACCAAATGTTTGCTTTTCGATTTTAAAACCTATTGATCATGAGATGTTTTATAACTTTTAATTCGCTTTTCGATAAGACTGCACATGAACTCAGTGCATACAGGCGTTTTATAAATTTGTCAAATCAATAGATGACATGTTGACCGGAATGCATTTCAATTAGCACGTTTATTTTATGTTAATCATATCTAAGCCGGAGACGGGAAGTAACGTTGCGAGTATCGCTAAACTCAAACACGTCTGTTTGGTTTGCGCAAGAACGTTTTATCTTATGTCGGTCTCAAACAAAACTGATTATCCCGCCAATAAGTCAAACAAGTCACATTTCTATGATGTCGTTTGTGTTTCTTGTTAGCAGGACGAGACCGAGAGAGATGCGCCAAGGGAACATTTATCCCGCTCCAGATTCGAGGTAAGACTCTGTTTTAAGACAGCCAGCGAAACTGCAACAATACGTAATCGATATATACATTATCCTGTTAAGACGTGATCCACATGGTGACTACACATGGTGACTACACATGGTGACTACACATGGTGACTACACATGGTGACTACACGTGGCGACTACACATTCATTCTCCTTTTATGACGTAATAATTGTGTATAAAATATGAATAGAAGGTTGTATATAGTTGTGAGTGGTAATGGTTTGTACATATTTCTGTATTAATACTGCTGTACCGAGGCGTCTACACGTGCCGTACCACACCGACATATCTTCATCTTGGACTTTACACATGTTTCATCTCCAATTAATGTATATTTTCTTTGCAGACCTTTGTTCGCGTTAAAGGAAACAGGGAAGCCCGTCTCGGTAAGTCTCGTTTTATTTTGATTTTGTACAATGCATTACACACACGTCATAACCATACGTGTGTACATTTACACACATGTTATAACCATACGTGTGTACATATACACACGTTATAACCGTACCTGTGTACTAAAGTCTGTTTTGGGAACGAACAATAAAGTAGTGCTTCTGGTTTCACTTCTTCCAGCTAAGATCCGTGGCCGACGTAAACGTCTTCACGACGAGATGTTAGCGGTGGAGACATGTGGCCCGACTGTTTCCCCTGACGCTCAGGTAGGCACGCACGCAGGCACGAACGCACGCACGCACGCACGCACGCACGCACACACGCACGCACGCACGTAAGAACGAATGAACGCACGTACCCACGCATATAACTAATTCTGTTTTCTGTCTGCAACTTTGATTATTCTTATAAGTTTAATCCTGTATATTTGGCTCTATCATTAGTTTAATAATTTAGCACAGTTATTTTAAATTGTGTTGCACAAATAATCATGAATATGCCTATGTTTTATTTATCGCATAAATTATCATAGGATATGAATATAGTCCATTTGTTGTTCCATCGATGAATCCTTGGTTTTTTGGTTTTCTTCTTTCTTTCTGTCTGAAGCTATCCACCTACCCACATACAGGTTTAATAAAAACCGATCCGTTGTTTTCCCGCAGAAGGACAACACAGAAGAAGAGACGATCGATGTGATTGGCTACGATGAACAAGACGACGCTGATTGGTTGAATGCGGCGGCAGCACCAGCTGGTAAATCATTACATCCACTGGGGACCGATCATTGGTTTACTTCCGGTTTCATTGCATACGAATACGAATACAACGCCAGTGATTTTGAAATATTACCATCTTTTTGAGAGACGTTGACGCATTTTGTCCAGCAGGTTGACGAAAGAATAAATATTACCTTTGTGGATTATCAGAATATTCACAATATAATTTTGCGAAAAGCATTACAACCGTTGTGGCCGATGGGAAAATAAATAGTGGCCTGTCCCCATTGTATTTGAGCAAGGTACGATTGGATTAGTCAGAATAAATAAATAGTGGCCTCTCCATACTGTATTTGAGCAAGGTATAATTGGATTAGTCAGAATAAATAAATAGTGGCCTGCACCACTGTATTTGAGCAAAGTACGACTGGATTAGTCAGAATAAATAAATAGTGGCCTCTCCATACTGTATTTGAGCAAGGTACGATTGGATTAGTCAGAATAAATAAATAGTGGCCTCTCCATACTGTATTTGAGCAAGGTATAATTGGATTAGTCAGAATAAATAAATAGTGGCCTGCACCACTGTATTTGAGCAAAGTACGACTGGATTAGTCAGAGTTATACTTGTACCCGTTGATTACGTGTTTTATATACTATGCCTTGCTGTGCCCAAAAGTGAGTTTACTTATGTGACACGGAAGCATTTTCTTTGAAGGGAACTCATCACAGACGTCAGACCATGACGAGTTCAACCAACGGTGAGTTATTTGTCAACTTCCTCAGTTGTGCCACAACAGCCACCACATTCATTCGTCGCTCGTCACTATACTCAACATGTCGTTGCAATAACATATTTCTCTGTTTTCGTCAACTATTTACACTACTAGAAGCAAAATATCATACCATTATTTAAAAAGGGTTCGAGAAATAAGTCAGAGAATTACAGACCAGTGAGTTTAGCATCAATGATTTGTAGATTATTAGAAAACTTAATTAACAACCATATGGTGGACTTCCTTGTTAGGCATAAATTATTACATCCATCTCAGCATGGATTCCTAAAAGCGAGGTCATGCTTAACAAAAATTTTTTGTTTTTTTTAAAGAAATCGTTAAGTGGGTAGATGAGGGATCAGATATTACCTACTTGGATTTTCAGAAAGCTTTCGACAAAGTGACACATCAAAGATTACTACTTAAATTAAAATCCTATGACATCGAGGATGGCATAATCGACTGGATAGAACAATGGCTGACTGACAGAATACAGCGTGTTATAGTAGATGGGGAGTTTTCAAACTGAAAATAAGTTTTGAGTGAGGTACCACAAGAATCAGTATTAAGACCTTTATTATTGTTAATATATATCAGTGACTTGAACGATAATATAACAAGCAATATATTGAAATTCGCGGATAACACATAAGTCTTTGGAAATGTTAACAATGATGGTGATAAATAATATTTACAAAACGATCTAGACAAATTAGTTGGTCTGGTCTGAAAAATGGCAGATGTTATTCAATTTTGGGAAATGTAAATGCCTACACACAAGACACAGGTACTTGGATCTAAGCTATAAAATTGGAGATACTGTTCTAGGTACTAACGTAAAAGAAAATGACTTAGGATGCTGATATGAATGTTTCAGAGCAGTGTGGTATTGCATCTTCAAAGGGTAATCAAATTCTTGGGTTGATTAGGAGAAATATAACATTGACATGGTCTCCAAGCTTGTAGACAGCAGGGGCGTCCGCAGGAATTTTTCCAGGGAGAGGCAAGAAAAAAGAAGAATGCCTAAAAGAATGAGGTTTAACAACCCTAGAGACAAGGAGGTTAAGAGGAGATCAAATTGAAGTTTTTTTGGATATTGAGTGGGTACAAAAATATTGATAACATATTTTTTTCTCATTCAAGAAATATAGTCAAACTAGAAGACACGAGGTAACATTAATAAAGGATCAGTGTAGATAGGATATCAGGAAGTACTCATTCTCACAGAGGACAATAAATGAATGGAACAAATTGTTTACAGATTGTGTAACTGCTAGCAGCGTGAATGTGTTTAAAAACAAGGTTGACACATATCTCAGGAGGGCGGGTTACACATAATTGAAATTTTTGTTTACTCTCAATAAACCAATAGATTCCTTGTCCACTTGCCATATAGGCTTTTGCCATGGATGGCAATCTTGTTAAATCTTGTAAAACTACAACATCTTTATTCTATATTTTACTAAGCCGCCATTGCCTTTAGTGAATCACGTTTTCTTAGCATCTAAATAAAGATAAACTACCGGAATGGTATCGTATCTTCAACTGTTAAACTTCGTACTTTAGAATTGCAATATTTCGTGTTTTATAGTTCTGCCATCTGCGCTGGATGTTAATTATGAAATGGTTGTCTTTTGACAGCACTTTCCAGTCACGAGAAACGACGGCTGAGGATTTACGAACGAGAAACACGATCGATAAAGATAGAGTGAGATGTTCCGTGTGTCGGGTAAGTTTTCCAGTGGACGTGCGTCCAGCACACTGACCAACACACTGACCAATACATTGACCAACACACTGGCCAGCAATTTTATAGTTGCATTGTTTCATAAAATAATTTTTTGGACAGTTATTCTTTCGGAATAGCGCTTTTTTCAATACATAAATTAACCATTTCTAAAAATTTTAACCCACTAAACACATAAAAAACATTTAAATTTTCCACAGGGGAGTTCATATTTCACTTTGGTAAATGGACCCCCTGGTCAATATACCACGGGGGTCCATTTACAATCTCAAATTACACTAAAACGGTTCATTTGACCGCGAGGAGCTGTAATACAGGTCGACGACATCTTGGAAATTCAAAACTTGGGACTGAGAAGCAGTCTCATCTGCACGACAAAGGTAAACGTCGACATTTGTAAACGACCCGTTCGAGTTGGTCGGGTTAGAGGGGGTTGGATGGGAGTAGGTGTGGTCGAACTTGGATCTGACCTGATCGTGTGTTGCAGGAGCCGTACAAGAACCCAGTGACGTCCGTGCAGTGCTGGCATGTCTACTGCGAGGCGTGTTGGATACAATCTCTGGTGAGACGTCTTTGGGGTCGGCCCCTTCACTAGAAGAAAACCCATATAACTACTGCAAACAGAAAGCCTTACGTAATACCAGGAAATGGGTTTCAAATGCACGAGGCATCTTTCTGGTGTGTGTTCGTGTGCGTGTGCGTGTGCGTGTGCGTGTGCGTGTGCGTGTGCGTGAGCGTGAGCGTGCTCGTGTGTATTCTCCATAATTAAGATGGCATGTCTTTCCATAATTAATTCTCATGCACACATGTATACACGGCTTTACACGCACGCACGCATGCACGCACGCACGCACGCACGCACGCACGCAAAGTGACAGATTTAGTTTTTTGATGTTCATTGGTTGGAAAAATAATGTCACTAACTCAAGATTGCCTAACTGGACGTTTCATACAACGGGCAACGTGTAAAACATTATTTCCCAAATACACTAGGCCTATTAAAATTTACTTTAAAACCTGACGTGACAGTGGTTTTCTCATTCCAGGGTTCGAAGCAAGCTTGTCCACAATGCAACGCGGTGACATCAGCGAGCGACCTCAGGCGGATATACATTTGAGGTTCAAGAAACCAAAGGAGAGAGGGGGGAGAGTCTATTCTGCTGTACATCACGAACCACACAGTTGAGCATCCAGCTGCTGACACGGCTTTTACTTGCGTTAAACCAAGAGTGGAAACACCGCAGAAACCAAGAGTGGGAACACCGTAGAAACCAAGAGTGGGAACACCGCAGAAGCCAAGAGTGGGAACACCGCAGAAGCCAAGAGTGGGAACACCGCAGAAACCAAGAGTGGGAACACCGCAGAAGCCAAGAGTGGGAACACCGCAGAAAGCAGAGAATGGATTGACTAAGTTAAAAAAAAAACTGTATAGCGCGCAATGTTGTGACGTGACAGTGCTTCACTTCCGGTGCGGTACAAATTCTTGCTGTGGACACGTTCTAGTTCATTTCCGGTTGGATACTGACTCTATGTGGTCACGTTCTAGTCCACTTTGACAACCATGTCATAGCCTATACAACTATTTAATTTCAAACAATACCCATGTCAATAGTTTTACCATATTTTTTTGACAATGACATGTATATGAAATATGCATAGGCCTATTACATCGATACTTATATATATATAATATATATATATATATATATATATATATATATATATATATATATATATATATATATATATATATATATATATATATATATATATATATATATATATATATATATATATATATATATATATATATATATAGGCCGCTTATAGTCTTGTGTTTCTGTTAGCTGTTTAGCACCAAATGAAGGTTGCTTTTTGAAAAAATGTGAAGCCTATGCGAATAGTTTCCGCTAAGACATTGATAGGTAACTTAATTTAACGAATTATCCAAAAATGCGTTGCGTAATTTTCAGGAACAATAAAAACTTGAAAGTAGTCCCCGATAACGACGGGCGTGGCCACCAGAGGCAGCACATCCCGGAGCAGTGACAGAACTCATTGTCGCTTTGTACAGTTTTGCACGTCTTGAATCGACTGCAGTATGCTGTTTTATTCACTGAAATATACCAAAATATTATTATTTATAGTTAAGACGACGATAGTTGTTTAACAATTTGATTAACAATTTTAATATTTATTTTATTTTATTATATATGTGGGTTGTATATTATTAGTAAGCTACTGTTTAACATACGCTAATTTTTCAAGCCAAATATAACGCACGCCAGCATTGCGCGTGTATAGTGAAGAAGGTGGGCTCTTTAGAGAGCAGCATTTGTCGAAAACGCAAATTAATAATATACTTGACAATTTAAAAGCGACAAGTTTAAATGTATAGAATATCAGATATTTATCCCACTGCAAATAGTTGCCACATTGATGTACTAGCAATTGTAAAAAGAGTAAATAATAAAGACATGTATAGCAAACATAGTCTGATTGTGCCAATAAGAGACCCATACGCCCGGTGCTTTCCCGTGAACCAAGAGTGTCATCATCCCTGAATAATCCACCCATAGTGTCATTGTTATCATCCCTGATGGATCCACCCATGGTGTCATTGTTATCATCCCTGATGGATCCACCCATAGTGTCATTGTTATCATCACTGGTGGATCCACCCATAGTGTCATTGTTATCATCCCTGATGGATCCACCCATAGTGTCATTGTTATCATCCCTGATGGATCCACCCATGGTGTCATTGTTATCATCCCTGATGGATCCACCCATGGTGTCATTGTTATCATCCCTGATGGATCCACCCATGGTGTCATTGTTATCATCCCTGATGGATCCACCCATGGTGTCATTGTTATCATCCCTGATGGATCCACCCATGGTGTCATTGTTATCATCCCTGATGGATCCACCCATAGTGTCATTGTTATCATCACTGGTGGATCCACCCATAGTGTCATTGTTATCATCCCTGATGGATCCACCCATAGTGTCATTGTTATCATCCCTGATGGATCCACCCATAGTGTCATTGTTATCATCACTGGTGGATCCACCCATAGTGTCATTGTTATCATCCCTGATGGATCCACCCATAGTGTCATTGTTATCATCACTGATAAATCCTCCCATAATGTCATTGTTATCATCACTGGTGGATCAACCCATGGTGTCATTGTTATCATCACTGGTGGATCAACCCATAGTGTCATTGTTATCATCACTGGTGGATCAACCCATAGTGTCATTGTTATCATCACTGGTGGATCAACCCATAGTGCCATTGTTATCATCACTGGTTGTTATTATTCCTGGTGGATCAACCCATGGTGATGTTGTTATTATTCCTGGTGGATCCATGTATTAAACGTAGACCTCTATAGTGTGGTTGACCATAGACATGAGTTTCACGAATATCCAACCCCCACTAGTTCTGTGCGGTGGTGTTGCAACCCGCGCACAGTAAAAGCGTGAGATGTTCTCTGCCCTATTCCTGGTACAAAATAATTCCCTGTTTGTTCGGAGAGGACACGAGACAACATGCCATTCAATAACCACAGAAAACGTTTAATCTAAAGTAGCTGTTAACAAACTAAAGCATGTTATATTTCCCCCTAGTGCATAAGTACGTTATATTTCGCCCTAGTTCATAAGTACTGTTCGAAAATGGCTTTCCGTTTTTCTGAATTTGCATTCGAAACTGGTTTTCTAAAAAAGACATGCAAAATACTACACATCATGAAGGAAATATTGTTATTTCTTTGTATTATTTCTACAAAACCAATCATTGCGATGACCTCTCAGTCGTGCTAGTTTTATTTGATTTCTGCTGCGACACAATTCACTGCCATTTACTTCCACGTAACCTTCCACTGATCTAGGCTACATGCCTATTTGTGTTTTCTACATGCAAACCCACGGTGATCGAGAGAGATAATATGCTACCGCCCGGAAATCACACACAGTCATCTGTGTAATACCGTGTGCTCGCATTAGACGCCGTCACGACATCTGAAGCTTTAGGAACATTATCGGCCATTTCACGTCGGCGCATCAACACATTCAAGTAACCACGTTGAAATTGCACTCAGTCACAAATAGAAATGCTATGTTGCTCCTCGTTCTAAGCCAGTTAACGCCGTGTAAACGGCAGCGGAGTCGCCTCAGCTGGGACTCAATACGTCCTAATCTTGTCAGATTTACGAGTCAATGGGTGAAATGCAATTTACCCGCGCCTTATGTCGTTTACTCTGGCGGTGTGAAGACGTGGTTTGTTTCATCAAGTGCACTTAGTTCCGCAGCCGTTGCAACAACCACTCCCGGCCCAACGTCGCTCAGCTCCGTCCTCAGTCAATTTAGCCCATCGCGAATCAGGTTCGTTGATGTTCAAATATCTAATGAGTAAATAGTTTAAGTAAGATAATAGTTTAAGTAATAATAGTTTAAGTAAGATATGCCCAGTCAGATTAATAAAATATTACGTGCCTTCGTTAAAAAAATCATCGAAATAATCGACTTTCACCGTGAAGGTTTGAATAGCCTTATGTCATAGTATACTAAGTATTTATAGGACCTACAGCCCTAATGACATTTAGGTTCGTAACTCGATAAATTGAAATATATTTAATTGTGGAGTTACTGTATGTTACATAATTTTTCACGACGCCATCTATACTATAAAGTAGCTTGTGTCTGTCTGTGTGTCTGTTCCCTCACATCTCCGTCAGTTTCGCATGTATATAGGGTTGACATTTTTACGCGTGCCCGGGGGCCCACGGATATTACGAAGGAACCTATCCCGAGTTATGTGATCCACGTCAAACGTCCACATCAGTTCCTTCGTACGATACGAACGTACGTACGGTACGAACGCTTCGTGAAACCGACAGTTGGGCAAGAAGTTGTCATTGCCACAGGCACTCTATAAAAACTCGACTGGGCACTGCAAGGAGTGATTAGGTAGTGCAAGGAGTAACTGGGCAGTGCAAGGAGTGACTGGGTAGTGCAAGGAGTGACTGGGTAGTGCAAGGAGTGACTGGGCAGTGCAAGGAGTGACTGGGTAGTGCAAGGAGTGACTGGGTAGTGCAAGGAGTGACTGGGTAGTGCAAGGAGTGACTGGGTAGTGCAAGGAGTGACTGGGCAGTGCAAGGAGTGACTGGGTAGTGCAAGGAGTGACTGGGCAGTGCAAGGAGTGACTGGGTAGTGCAAGGAGTGACTGGGTAGTGCAAGGAGTGACTGGGTAGTGCAAGGAGTGACTGGGCAGTGCAAGGAGTGACTGGGTAGTGCAAGGAGTGACTGGGTAGTGCAAGGAGTGACTGAGCAGTGCAAGGAGTGACTGGGCAGTGCAAGGAGTGACTGGGTAGTGCAAGGAGTGACTGGGTAGTGCAAGGAGTCATAACCTCTTGCAGTGGCTGCCTTTTCTGCCGGTCAACGCCGGGCAACTTTGTTAGGAATTACATAAACCGCAAAACATTATATTCACTTTCAGCAAATAAGACACAAAAAAGGACAATATTTCACAATAAAATGTTGTAAAATAAAACACATCGAAACTTTTAACTTAATATGACGTCACGTGTTATATCAATAAACTCGAGAGCTCAATATTGCAGACAAATATGGCCATTGAAATTCAGCTGACGCAGTGTTATAGCATATTATCTACCAACCCTAGATAATGGTTGTGTCTTGAGTAACCGTGATTGTTGCGTCACTTGTCGGTGGCTACAATATCCATTGCGAGAGTAATCTGAAATGTATACAGTCTAACTTCCAAGCAAATAATATAAATGTCCAATCCACCGGGGCTACGGGAATACAATGACGTCATTATATATTCTGTGGCACACAGGAAACGGCGATTACGTCATTGGCGATTGCAGTGTTCCGTGATTTCTACTTAGTCTAACTTTAGTCTTTTATTGTAGCTCTTAGTTATCAGATCTCTAAAACATCGTTGTTCGTGTTAGAATTATGAAGACGACAAAAATAAGCGATTCTTTTCTGAACCTTTGATAATAAGTAATCTAATCGTAAAACGGATACCTTGATTTTGGCAATGTTCGCGGTTGCTGTGATTTAAACTGGACAACGATTCAGCTGTAGGGGCCTGCATTTAATTGGTATATATTTTAGTACATAATTTTTCGAACTGAATATAAATGCAACGCAACACAACAGAACATCGGGCTCCACTACCGCAAATTTGTATAAAAAATTTTTTTGTAAACAAACACATATAAATATCATATGAGGTTTATATAAAGTACAATAGCAATATGCGGCGTCTTATACATGAAACAGTCGATTGTGTTCAAAGGGAATGTACGACTGAGCGACTGAACGACTGATTTACGGACATTGCGCACTTAGTATTTACAACATCTCAGTTGTTTCAAAATAAAATATATACAAAACGTGTTACTATCGTGAGCTTTTAATGTTATCGTGAGCTTTTAATTTCTTAACATTTTTGAAAATAAACGATTTGGCGGCGAAATAAAATATGCCAGTTTTACGACATACATAGAGACCGCTTTACGGCAAAACATAAACCAATAAATCTTCACCTTTGAAATTGAAAGTGAAACATAACTTTTTTCATAGGACGATTTCTTGGTCTGTCAAATACCCGTTTTATACAAACATACTACAGCAACAAACATTAAAACACGAAGTATAACGTTGTTAACGGTAAACACACTACAGCAATAAACATTAAAACACACAGTATAACACTGTTAACGGTAAACATACTACGGCAATAAACATTAAAACACAAAGTATAACACTGTTAACGGTAAACATACTACGGCAATAAACATTAAAACACACAGTATAACACTGTTAACGGTAAACATACTACGGCAATAAACATTAAAACACAAAGTATAACACTGTTAACGGTAAACATACTACAGCAATAAACGTTAAAACATAAAGTATAACACTGTTAACGGTAAACATAGTACAACAATAAACATTAAAACACAAAGTATAACACTGTTAACGGTAAACAGACTACAACAATAAACATAAAAACACAAAGTATAACACTGTTAACGGTAAACATACTACAGAAAAAAAATTAAACACAAAGTATAACACTGTTAACGGTAAACATACTACAACTATAAACATTAAAACACAAAGTATAACACTGTAAACGGTAAACATAGTACAACAATAAACATTAAAACACAAAGTATAACACTGTTAACGGTAAACATACTATAGCAATAAACTTTTAAAACACAAAGTATAACACTGTTAACGGTAAACATAGTACAACAATCAACATTAAAACACAAAGTATAACACTGTTAACGGTAAACATACTACGGCAATAAACATTAAAACACAAAGTATAACACTGTTAACCTTAAACATACTACAGCAATAAACATTAAAACACAAAGTATAACACTGTTAACGGTAAACATACTACGGCAATAAACATTAAAACACAAAGTATAACACTGTTAACCTTAAACATACTACTGCAATAAACATTAAAACACAAAGTATAACACTGTTAACGGTAAACAGACTACAGCAATAAACATTAAAACACAAAGTATAACATTGTTAACGGTAAACATACTACTGCAATAAACATTAAAAAACAAAGTATTACACTGTTAACGGTAAACATACTACAGCAGTAAACATTAAAACACAAAATATAACACTGTTAACGGTAAACATACTACAGAAAAAAAACACAAAGTATAACACTGTTAACGGTAAACATACTACAACTATAAACATTAAAACACAAAGTATAACACTGTTAACGGTAAACATAGTACAACAATAAACATTAAAACACAAAGTATAACACTGTTAACGGTAAACATACTACAGCAATAAACATTAAAACACAAAGTATAACACTGTTAACGGTAAACATAGTACAACAATAAACATTAAACACAAAGTATAACACAGTTAACGGTAAACATACTACGGCAATAAACATTAAAACACAAAGTATAACACTGTTAACTTTAAACATACTACAGCAATAAACATTAAAACACAAAGCATAACACTGTTAACGGTAAACAGACTACAGCAATAAACATTAAAACACAAAGTATAACACTGTTAACGGTAAACATACTACAGCAATAAACATTAAAACACAAAGTATTACACTGTTAACGGTAAACATACTATACAACAATAAACATTAAAACACAAAATATAACACTGTTAACGGTAAGCATACTACAACTATACACATTAAAACACAAAGTATAACACTGTTAACGGTAAACATAGTACAACAATAAACATTAAAACACAAAGTATAACAGTGTTAACGGTAAACATACTACAGCAATAAACATTAAAACACAAAGTATAACACTGTTAATGATAAACATACTACAGCAATAGACATTAAAACACGAAGTATAACATTAGAAATTTAGATGAACTTTGAGATCGAAACATAGCGAGAGTTGGGCATTTTCATTATATGAAACACTCAACTTAGCTCCATATCAGTGAACCAATGAAAATCGTTGTACAATCTCTGTAAGAGACATAACCTCCTCCGGACATAACCTCCTCCGGACGTAACCCCCTCTGACATACCACCATCGGACAAAAATCCCTCTGGACATAACCCCCGCTGGACAAAACCCCCTCCACACAAACCCCTTCCGGACATAACCCCCTCACTTTAATAACAATAATTTTATGGACAAACCCATCCGGGCAAAATTCCCTCACTTTTAATATAAATATTAAAAAACAACTCCTAAAGTGTCTTTGGGACGAACATGCCTAGAACATGCCTAGTTAAATGCAGACTGTCAGGAATCCACTGGCCAAGTCCTCTGTCTGAACAGTGTCTGGACATACATTCATAAATGAGTTAAATGTTAAATTGGTCTCTCAACAAAATAACAGTTAAATTAGACAATATATTACAATGGAACCAGTTATAAAAGAATTATTGACATAACGGGTCATCCATTTTCATTTCACCATAAATTGAGCAGTTTGTATCCGTACTTATATTAAAAGGAGGGGGTTATGTCCGGAGATGGTTTTGTCCAGAGGGGTTTATGTCCGGAGAGGATTTATGTCCGATGGGGTTTTATCCGGAGGAAGTTATGTCCTGGATTCGTAAGCGTTAGTCCTATAGCTCGGTATTGTGGACACGATTGGGTATAACAACTAGGTGGGCGCGTATATCGCTCTACATCGACCGATAACGAACAACGCCATCAAGCAGTTGAGTGAAGAAAGACCCCGGTCCTTTGAAGACTTCCCGTGGGAGCGACTATACGAATGACACGTGTCGTCATCTGGCGGTAAACTTATTAAAACGTTATTAGGATGCGATCTCGATTAAAGGCGGCGCGCTGGAGGCGTAGCTGCAACTAGCCGTCTAATCCCCAGTCGATGCTAGCGACGTAGTGAATGCGCAACACTGTCATCGCTCGTTCGATCGCAGTCAGATTGGCTAATAATTAAGAATGGAACACGCCCGTTGATGCATCCCGCCAAACGGACATGTCTCGCTAACCTGATTAAAGTTCTCGGCGCGCGTAAATTAGCACTCGCAGTATCGGCGAGTCGACTGCAATCGTGTCCGACATCGTTACCGGCTGATTGGACGGCCGCGCCAAACACACCCCGTCTCGCGAGGTTATCGCACAAATTGAATTATTCATTTGCCGTTTAAAACGAAACGAGTCTCGATTATGATTGTGGCTGCGTTGCGGTAATAACTTAGTCTTGGCGCGTAGATGAGACGACATCGAGGCGAGCGACTTGAGTCGCCGGCGGAACTAGTGGGACGCAGGCAAACGGCGCGGAAACTGTAATGTTTTTTTTTTAGTTCATAATAAAAAATTCCACAAAACTGGATTTCCTCTAGTGAGTAATTGATTCGTACCACCCGAATGAAGCAAAGCATGACAGTACGGTGTACATGACAGTACGGTGTACATGACAGTACGGTGTACATAACAGTACGGTGTACATGAATGTACGGTGTACATGTTTATTCACTATGGATGTTGCAATGGTGTTTAACTTTTCTAATAAAACATAATATCAACGCCTCGCATGGTGAAATAACCGAGCAATAACAAATCGTTCGTTCTCTAAGGAAAAAAACGGATCTCTTCGTCGTTTCATGGCATCATATAAAGTAATGATTCATCCCCGGAGGATCTATCGAGACATTTCTGTGGATGTATGCGTGCGTTAAACAGTCTCGGTAATGCCAATCTGAATGTAGTATCTGCAAGTTCTTCAAAAATCTCATTAGTCTCATTAGTTTCTGATCAACAATATTTGTTTGTAAATTTGTCAGAAACATTTATTTTACACATGCATTTTACTGTTTATATTTTAGTAGCTTTAATATGCATGTGCACTGACAAGTAGTCAACGCATTGTAAGCGTATACCTAAACTTAAGGCAATTTCGTGCAAAAAACAACGTCGCCTGATTAGAAACAGTCTTCACAAGTACAACATTTTCGACTCTTGACAAAACGTGACTGGTTGCCCCCCAACCCCCCCCAACCCCCAGACGCACCCCGAGTAATCTGCAAACACAATTAAAACTATAGCATAGTGATGTAGGTGAAGACCGTCTGTAACTAGTCTGAAGACATCTGAGGACGCGTACGTGACTACTACTTTGATGATACTAACTCATTAAAGCATTCGCGCATTCACACGTCTGCCTACTTGGAAAGCATTGTTTGGTGACGTAGCCGTGTGCTTCACCGGGACAACATGAAAGGCCGCCGCCGCAGGTGTTATTTTCCTAATTAAAGTCGGCTACGAAAGTCAGATCTCTCGACTATGTACATAAGAGAAAGCGTCACGGAAACAATGCCGACTTGCACGCATGCGCGTTACAGTAGGTGGTCGATTCAAACAGGTGGTCGATTCATGACCGCTTAACCTTCTCCAGATGCCATCATGTAATTCCAACTCATGTGTTAATATCCCGGTCATCTTGCGATAACCACTTAGATAGCCACAAGTAGTTGGGTTTCCCGAGGATCTTAACGCAAAGGAAGTGTTTTGTTATTGTATTGTAATTTATATTGATAAAGCTACTACTACGTCTACAGACAACAGTGTTCATGTTATAACTTCGACAAGCACAAGCAGAGTTCCACGTTGTCATAAACATCTTACTTTACGTGTTTTCGTCGAAACTCGCAGCGCCTACGCCACCTGCAGGGCTGCATCGCCGAGCAACAGGGCACAGACGGCAACACATGTCATCTGTACAAAACACCTGTCATATGCTTGAGTGTTTCCGTAAAGCAGACTATCACTGCGACACGTATTTACTCCAATCCAGACCGTGTCTTGGTTTACGGTCTCCGCCTACAGGTTCCCGTCGCGTCCCACAGCCTGTTTGACTGCAGTTAGACGGACGGAGGCAATCCCGCCTATCGTCGACGCATCGGATTATTTCACCTTGTTAGGTTTGTACAAGTTTTGTTTTAGAGGACATTTTTCTTTTCGTCTTCCTTGTTTTTTCACTGTCACCGAAAACTGCCTCAGCGGACTTCCTTCGAATTTATCATGGAAAGTCCTCTCGAAAGATAATTGAGGTTTTTAAAATTATTATTGGCCTTGAAACATTCAACAAATATTACATTATAATATTAAACTTTAGCACAGATCCAGCAGAAAATAAAAAATTCAGTCAAGATGTTAGAGTCAGAGTTGAGTTGGATCATCAATAAAAATCGCGTCTCCAAAAACTGGATCTGGATCTCATCGTAGTCACACGTTTCATTTCATTTCAAACTATTCCAGTCGAGCTGTTGGATTGGACTATGGCTACAAAAATATCCCATAGTGACGCAGTGTGTACCAGCCCAGGAATAAAAAAGTAGTTTGTCAAGAAATATTCCGTATTTGTCAGACACAATGAACTCATCAAAACTCAGTACGACATCGTGCGCCAACGGCAACCTTAATGATATCGTGCGTCAACGGCAACCTTAATGATATCGTGCGCCAACGGCAACCTTAATGACGAACTGTGTACTGCGCAAACGCATTTCGCCGAAAACTTTGTGTCTAGCCAAGTTGAGGAAATCCAGTCCGTCTATTTCAACGAAAACTCCGTTACATTGCGTCCACTTCAAGTACACGACAAGAGGAATTTTCAGACTCTCTCGCCAAACAAGTGATATTTTCTGTTATAAGAGTTGTTGCCATAGTACCAACACCAATATATTTCTAGGTAAGTGTGATGGATGGGTGAAGACAGCAACCAAACGTCTAACATATTGGAAACTGCAACCCCTGACAGACACCCGTGGTGGAGGACGTGGGCGTAGGAATAACTGCAACCCCTGACAGACACCCGTGGTGGAGGACGTGGGCGTAGGAATAACTGCAACCCCTGACAGACACCCTTGGTGGAGGACGTGGGCGTAGGAATAACTGCAACCCCTGACAGACACCCGTGGTGGAGGACGTGGGGGTAGGATTAACTGCAACCCCTGACAGACACCCTTGGTGGAGGACGTGGGCGTAGGAATAACTGCAACCCCTGACAGACACCCTTGGTGGAGGACGTGGGCGTAGGAATAACTGCAACCCCTGACAGACACCCGTGGTGGAGGACGTGGGCGTAGGAATAACTGCAACCCCTGACAGACACCCGTGGTGGAGGACGTGGGCGTAGGAATAACTGCAACCCCTGACAGACACCCGTGGTGGAGGCCGTGGGCGTAGGAATAACTGCAACCCCTGACAGACACCCGTGGTGGAGGACGTGGGCGTAGGAATAACTGCAACCCCTGACAGACACCCGTGGTGGAGGACGTGGGCGTAGGAATAACTGCAACCCCTGACAGACACCCGTGGTGGAGGCCGTGGGCGTAGGAATAACTGCAACCCCTGACAGACACCCGTGGTGGAGGCCGTGGGCGTAGGAATAACTGCAACCCCTGACAGACACCCGTGGTGGAGGCCGCGGGCGAAGTATAACTGCAACCCCTGACAGACACCCGTGGTGGAGGCCGCGGGCGAAGTATAACTGCAACCCCTGACAGACTAAGGAATAAGCACTTGTCGTGAGAACGTATAATACACCGTCCAATAGCAAGGCAGATGGCTTCTTTCATTTAGGAGCATAGTCAACATCAGATATATAAATATAGAAAACATAGAAAAAGAAAACTGCTTTAAAGTTATATCAAATGATTACTGCACCCGGCACCAATCTATTGTGATTATTGATACGTCGGTACCAGGCTTTAATGTCGTATAGCTAAGTTATGTGTTGGAATCACTCTCTGGAAAATATGATGTATAGATATACAGTGGTTGGTTGGAAGTCAACCAGCAGACACACTGTCCAAAAATCGATTAAGTTAAGAAGACGAAATTAATGAGGTGTGGACAAAAATGACTTTTTAACCACCTAAAACTTTTTTTGTTATGTCATAATATCATCTCATGCAGCCACTTTTTGTGTCTCGTTAATGAAACTTGAAACATGTCTACTATATAATATAAGAGGTTATGCCAAGTAGAAGTTCAACTGAGGTTGAGGATTTGTTATCGTCCACGTGCTTTCAAATGCATAAAATGTGTTTGGTGAAAGTTGTTACAACTGTAACAACGCTCTACAACTGTAACAACGCTCTACAACTGTAACAACGTTCGGGCGGCTCGCGCCGGTGGTTCAGCCAGCGAGTTGTCTACTGACAACGACTGAAAGAACACAATTTATTTAACCACGACATGTAAACACTTTATTTCACTTGTGAAGCCTAGCGTACTTGTTTATACCCAGTACTGTAGATGCTTGCAGCGTCAAACAAAGCTGACAGATACCACTGAAGGGCGGGCATAGATTGAAATGTGTTGGACTCTCTAAAAGCCAATGGTTTCCTTGTCCAGTTGTTATCTGGGTGTTGTGTCTTGGATGGCAATCTTGTTATTTTTTGTTATAGCACTGTCCTATTTGAGCAATTAATAAATACTGCACGATACATTGAAATGTGGATGTTCGTGCGCGTGCGCGTGAGTGCGTACGTGTGTATATCATTCAATCAAGTAGAAGTCGCATTACATATATATATATATATATATATATATATATATATATATATATATATATATATATATATATATATATATATATATATATATATATTGCCATTCACTATTCATACTCACAACTGATTTTTAAGTACGAATCCGGGAATGAGTGCCCTTTGGTAACTAAAAATGAAACGCTTAACATATGAAGCTGTGAACACGCACGCACACTGTGTATAAATGTGTATAATCCAATTAATGTAATAACAGCAACATGTACGAGTGACATTTGCTTTGCGATCCACGCGTTCTTTGCTGTAACAACTTGCCCCCTTACGGGACAAATTGTTACAGTCAACCGCGCCTGGGAAACGTCACATATCTACCTAACTACAATACGGAATATCAATGGTATGGTACGTTTTATTAACACGAATAATGAATTTAATGTATACTGTGACAGAAATACTGCATCCGTCATACTTTTCGAAAAAAGTGACTTTAAAATTGCTTAATCAATACGATTTTTTGCTAGTCTCATTTCAAATAAATTTGGCGAAAAACCAAGCGTACGTAGCAGCAGCGGATCCAGGGGGTCTTAGGGTTCTCGAGACCCCCTGGATCCGTGGAAAATATTACGGTAAAAGAACACGAAGGGGAGACCGGGACTAGTCTGCCCCCGGGGCAAGTCCGCCCCCTGGGCAAGTCGGCCAACCGGGTTTTATTGGATCTTGTGTTGTTGCTCTATCTATTTAGTTGCCGCCCACCAAATATGTCTCTGCGTTGGGGCACGTCCGCCTATGTGCTACGGAGCAAGGATGCCCAGGATCACTTGTGAACATAAACACACTAACATGCACTCTAATAAACACTTCCAACTGTCCAGTTTAGTGTTGTTTTCTAGTAAAAAGTGACGAAACCAGATTTTCTAGCCGATGCAGTGCCAAACGTTGTTTTTTGTTTGCCTGGTTTATTTCATAAATACAACATAATTTGTGAGGATTTTAAGCTTCTAATAAATGTGTGTCACAAACATGAAGTTTTTGACATAAAAATAAAACAAAGCTGAACTGTTCCTGTGTATTTGCTGCTTAAAGTACGGGTGGGGCGAACTTGCCCTGGCCCCTGGGCGGACTTGCCCCGACACGAGGCAAGTCTGCCCATGCTTGGGTAGCTCTACTAAGAGTCAGATTTGGATATTGGCTTGTAACAGTTTTGGCATGTTTTGATAGCACAACTGTGGACAAGATATTTTCGTTCAATATAAGGCCGAAACTTATCCTAACGTAAACGTAAAGACTGAGGTATTAGCAGCCAGCTAACATTAACCCTTACGTAAGTAAAACGACACGTGTCTCACCCCCACCGGCCCCGGTTCGTAAGTAGAATGACATATGACAAACAAGCCTAGATCCGCCCCAGCGTAGTATCCACTGCAGTTTTTTTCTTGGCGAAATTTCGTAACATTGTCGTGTGATCGGTGAGAAGATGGACGTCGCGGTCATGATCAGCGTTGACCCACACAGTGTTTACCATTTTGAGTATCCACTATTTTGATCCTCGCCAGATATAACGACTAAAGTCAATTCTTTCGATGATTTGAACAAAAACAGGCATTTTTTATTAAACAGACTGCGCACATTACTTAATCTAGTCACACACTACACTTCTGGACATAAGTGAACCGGATTCGCAATGGGCTTTCTAATCCAGTTACATGTTTTTATAGGTAATAACAAATATGATATCAGCATTACATAAGTTTCGTTACCTCGTTGCGGAGATGTCAGAGTTAAGCCAGTTTGGGCGAAATGGTGTGACGTGTCAGCAGTTGTGTGTGACAAAAGATTGCCAGTGAAATTGAAAAGAAAGATTGACAAGACTGCAGTAAGACCTGTCTTTATGCATGGTGCTGAGATATGGGTCGTCTGCAAGAATGAAGCAAGAAAACTCGAGAGAATGGAGATGAAAATGCCGACAATGAAGATATAAGGAAATAGATGTGTTATGCATAACTGATTAACTACGAAAGACGAGACTGAGGTGACGAAAAAGGCGTCGCTGGATGGAGAAAGCAGCAGGGGACGGCGGTGGTGGACGCAATGGACAGGACATCCTAGCGGAGCACGATCCGAGGAGACGCTCCCAATATTTCTGATATATATATATATAAAACGTGATGAGAAACACGGTAACTGTCGAACAAAAGTATTATAATTCAACTCAAGCATTTATTTTTATTTATTTAGGTAGTGACAGTAGAGAGCCACTTCCCTGCAATGTGTTGCCACTTAGTGTTTTCGTATTTAAAAAAAATTCGTAATTAAAATCTTTAGACTATGCATTTTATGAGAATTAAGACTGCGGAACATAATAAAATGGCCTGTGTTGGACAATTCTGGAGAGTGACCATTAAGATGTAAACAGCAAGTTTAAAAAAACGTTACTAGAGATCCCCAGAGACTACGTATTATCATATGTATTAGCAAAGTTAAAAGTAGACTTAAGTGTGAGACAAGACTCGACATAGACTGGTTAGTGTCGACAACAATTCAACATGCAAAAATTAATGACATTGAGCTGTTTGATTTAACATTTTATTACAAAGACATGTAGAAATGCATAGCAGTGAATAAAGTAACACGGTAATCAAAACATTCTTCACATGTGGCATGACAATAGTTCATTACATATTACTTGTGCATACATTCTGATTTTGGATAACTTGCTTAGCTTTTAATTCAGAACACTTTACAGTCAGACTGTGCAACCAATTCTGGTACAATAATTTTTTTTTATAGGTTCAGAGTTGTATCAACTGTTATCATGCATCCGCCTATCTCTAAACACCAACAAATATGCACACACTGAACTTGTGACATAACAACGCCTTGCTAGGAATGTCACACGCACTCACGCATGCACACACACACGCACGCACGCACGCACACACACACACGCAGGCCTAGGTAGCACACTATAAGCAGATGTTAGAGGTAGATGCGTCGAAGGTCTGTTGGTGACGTGATCATATTGCATTGTGGACACAACTTCTTTGCTCCCTGGTGGCATAAGTAGACGAAGGATCAGCAAAAGAATCAGATCAATGACGAGCAGTAAATACCAACATGAAATTCTATATAGTAAATATACAAGGCAAACTAAAACGTTCAAGCTAATTTTCTAACTTAACCATTAGCTTTTAATTTATATTTGCATTTGAGTATCGTCTTTCTGTTTCTCTCATGAAAATGCTCCACATATTAATAAAACGTATTACAGACTGAGGCAGTATAACGTTCCTAGTATGAAACATATTGTTGAAGACAAGTTAAACACGACGTTACATGAGCCATGACAGAGAGATTAAACACGACGTTACATGAGCCATGACAGAGAGATTAAACACGACGTTACATTAGCCATGACAGAGAGATTAAACACACATATGAGGCAACTGGAAGGAATAAAGATGACATTCCACACTGTTTGCTGTAAAACCAGAACAGGTGATTATAAACTAGGTAATAAACATGAACTGCAGTTACATAGAAGTGAGAAAGAATGGTAGCTGACCAGTGTCCGGAGCCAGCAATCCTCACAGTGGACATGCCAACACTGGATGGACGTCAGTGGCTTTGCATACATCTCCTGTAATCATGACAAGAGTAGTATAAGCACTCCTGTAGGAGATCACGGCTAAAGCATTGCAATTTCAAGCGGGAGGTTTATACTAAATCAAACAACTGGTTTACAAGCAAGAGGCATTTTTAACAGATGCAGGTCCAATTATAGAATAATTTAATTGCTACAATGGTGATAAGTTGTCTTAGTTACGTTTTACTTTATGTAACATACTTTACAGCATTGAGTCCATGTCAAACAGTAGCACTAGCACTTGATGAGAACTCAACACTGAATGATGACACGGCTGTATCAGTAGGCACTACACTTATTTACAGGAACCGTTTTTTGGGAAGTAAATGTCTCACAACCACCATGTAAAAAGGGACTTACCATACAGATGAGACACTTGGGCACGCTGGATTTAATCAGTTGAGCCACATCCTGTTGAATTCTTGCCTTCAGTGATGCAATCACTTCAGTTGTATCGACCTGACAACTGCAAGATGAAAGTGCCAGTAATACAACGTCTTCCTCAACACAGGTTCTACTAATGAAAAATAAACCCAGGAAACAAATACCAGATGAAATGGTTGGTGACACATTATATGTATATTTTATATAAATCATTCAAAACATGTACAAAACAACCTACTTGTTTAAGACGGTATTGTCTGGATGATTGCTGGTGTTACATTCGTTCTGCGGTGGAACTTCTGCAAATCACAAACAAGACTCACACATACTATAGACAGTACAGCATCAGCTTAGCTAACTATGAGTTAACGGAAATGCTTGTATAGTAAATAATATTTCTTTATGCAGTTTACAGAAAGCATCGTAAAATAATGGACTTACTTAATTACTTAGGTTTACACATATCTCATGAGTACTTTAAGATGGGTGGCAGTTTGTGAACATCGTCATTACCTGAGACACTGGGAGATCCATTCTCTCTAGGCGTTGATGTGGATCCATTCTCATTCCTGAAATCACCACACAAATAAGCAATGAATGCATTGTTAAATAATATGAGGTACTTGTCTGAAATGTAAATGAGACAACCTATAAATGGCCATGGCAGGTGTAGAGCACATGGCACCATGGCAGGTGTAGAGCACATGGCACCATGGCAGGTGTAGAGCACATGGCACCATCATGGCAGGTGTAGAGCACATGGCACCATGGCAGGTGTACAGCACATGGCACCATGGCAGGTGTACAGCACATTGCACCATGGTAGGTGTAGAGCACATGGCACCATGGCAGGTGTAGAGCACAGTCACAGTGACACACCACATCTTTATTACAGAATTAAGGTAAGAAGAACATATTAATAAAATAGGCAGTTAACAGGATTTACTCAATTGTTTCAGCTGATGTTTTGTAAATTTCCTATCAATAATTGATGTCACTGTGAAGTTATGTTTGATACTTATGAAAATTTCTGGATGTCTAGTCATCAGATCAAAGGAAATGTGTCTCCCACTAGATATGTCTCCCACTAGACATCACTGCTGAGAGGACAATGAAGGAACATGATTCTGCAGCAGTTATCTGCTTATGGTAATTCTTATTGAATTTACAGTGACAGGATTTTTAGATGAATTAATTAATAAATATCATAATATCATTAATATCACTGAAGAGTAACCATGCCATGACCCTACCTGAGGACAGCTTTCCTGAGGGCCTTCCTTGCTCTCTCCTCGGCCGGTTCATCGGAGCAGCAGGGGATCAAGTCTCCCTCACTGTATCTACACATCACATCAAGGACTAGACATTCTCACTGCTAGTCTTACATAGCTGCACAACAGTTATAAACTGTCCATATCAGACATATGACGCACAAGTTCTGACTGAGGTAGTACAAGACATATGATGCACAAGTTCTGACTGAGGTAGTATGTGAGGAAGAATGACAGCGTTTTTCACAGTGTAGTAAACCTCTGATGAACAACCTGATTAACAAACATCATTCATTCTCGACCATTGTTTCACTGATGCACTACCTGCTACACACAATTTACAAATGACCCTTCTTCAATAACCACCCATAAAATGTGCCCAATAGTCAGGTTATTTTTAATTTTACCCCTAGTGAATGACAACATATTTGTCATCTACAGTTGCCTCTAATGAAATTCGATAATACAATGACGTGATAAAATAAAATGTGATAACAAATTTTACAATTACATTTCAGGTTCAAAAGATGTTAACTTTACCCAAATGAAGTGTGTGTGTGTGCGTGCGTGCGTGCGTGCGGGCGAGCGCATGCGCATGGGTGTGTTAAGGTTAGAATACCTAATTAAAAGTGACATGAAATGTTGACACAGAAGAATCTAGGTCACCCACTGTGTGTGATCATAAATCAGTCAACAAGACAAAGTGAAAAAATCCAATATAGCACAGAACGAATGCATCTTACGCAGTTATTGAACCATTCCAATCAATGGCAGTTGCACTGTGGTCATTTAATGTTACCACCCGAGAAGTGACTTGTTAAAACTTAGTATACTTTAATAATAATTGTTTGCTAAATAAAGTATTGTCAGTATTTTTTCTCTCCAAATTCTATGTTAGTAAGGGCCAACACAGTAGCCATACTACCCATATAGGTGGTTTTAATGAAGGACTCCGCTGCATCAGTTACGTCCATCAACATAAAGGATACTGACGTCGGCCAAACATTTCAGACTCATCTCCATCTACATTCAGGTCCTCGTCTTCATCTTCATCCTTTGTTGCACACTTGAAACCAGAGCCTGGCAAAGAGCAAAAACTGGTGAAATACCAGCCACACCAGACAACTCTTAGTTGACCAGTTCAGCACAGACAACAACATTAATTATGAATAGAAAGGTCAAGGAGACTCCCATTAAGACATAAAATGTTGCTATCATGGGAGCCGCCATGTTGCAATAAAGCTAAAAATAACATACCGTCACATAATGTGATTAATACTTGTTTCAAATTATAAAGAATACTTTTGTCAGCATAATAAAAAAATAAAAATTAAATTAAATATTTACACAGGATGCCAAGTGTGCAAGTCTTTAAAAAAAATTATTACAATTACAAATGTCACTATTAATACATGTAATAAATACATGTAAAAAGTTGAACATATATTAAAAATTCACTTGATTTTCACCCTTTTTTAATTTGTTGTGTTTTGGCATGTATAACAATTTGGGATATGACATTTAGCGCCATAGTATGAGATGAATTTTTTAGCATACATAGTAAAATCCATTGAGGGAATGAGTGAAAACTTTGTCTGTGATCAATCTTGTTATATCTTTGTCTGTGATCAATCTTGTTATATCTTTGTCTGTGATCAATCTTGTTATATCTTTGTCTGTGATCAATCTTGTTATATCTTTGTCTGTGATCAATCTTGTTATATCTTCGTCTGTGATCAATCTTGTTATATCTTCGTCTGTGATCAATCTTGTTATATCTTTGTCTGTGATCAATCTTGTTATATCTTCGTCTGTGATCAATCTTGTTATATCTTTGTCTGTGATCAATCTTGTTATATCTTTGTCTGTGATCAATCTTGTTATATCTTATGGTTTTCTTAGCAACTTCAGTGTTTACTCTTTCAATGTGAACATCTGTTCTATGTCTGGTGTTGTGACTGTGTACATCTGTATTTAAAATAACTGGTATGTTCCGCAGATATATCAGGAGATTTCCATTATAATATTTATAAACAAACTGTAGTTGTTGAATTTTGAATATCTCTTCAACTTTTAATAGATTAAGGCTTTTCAACAATGGTTCAGTGTGTGCTGTGTGTGAACTGTTGTTATTACTCTAATTGCTCGTTTTTGTAGTTTTGTAATTTTTGTTGTATGATGATCACCCCAAGTAAACAGTAATTTTATGGGGGAGCACGAGTGCTTATTAGATATTTTATCAATATGGCTAGTCCAGTTTAGGTGTTTATCTAACATTAATCCTAGAAAATTAAAATGATCTAAACATTCTTGCGGTGTGTCATCTATTTTTAACTGCAATCTTGGAATTCTTTTTATGTGGATGATAGAACATCCTGCATTTTGATTTACTAACATTTAGTGAAAGGTTGTTTACTTTTAACCATACACTTATTTTTTCCAATTTAGCATTAATATCATTAAAATTGTTAGATTGTGTATTGAAAAATCCCAGTGAGCTTGATAAAGTTGGATCTTCAGCATATAGAAGTAGTTCGAAATGTTTAGTGGCATGTACAATATGATTTTATGTATATCAAAAATAAAAAAGACCTACTATAGAACCCTGAGGCACTCCTGTAATGATGTGTCAGATGGTTAAATAGCTCTTTATGAGACCACTGGCAAATCTTCTAACTCCATAATATGATAGTTGGTTTATTATCTCATGGTCTAGTATAACAAAGGCTTTTAAAAAATCTAAGAATATAGCCATGGGAATTTCACCTTTGTCCATTTCACGAGTGATTTTATCAATTAGTTCTATTTCAGCTAGTTCTGTTGAATGACCTTTTGTGAAACCATATTGACTGTTGTAAAACAGATTTTGAAAGAAAGTATATAGCTGATAAAAAAAATGTTTTTCAATTACCTTTGATATGACAGGTAGGAATGATATGGGTCGATAATTTGAAAATACTGTCTTTTTCTTTTTTTAATAATGGGATTACCTTTGCTATTTTTAGGTTGTCTGGAAATATTCTTGTTTGTAGAGTTTGATTTATTAGTATTGTAAATGGCTCTGTTAGAACTTCCTTTATAAATTTAAATAATTTGGTACACATACCATCTATTCCGTAACAGGGATTTGCATAAACTTTGATAAAGGTTATCAATAATATTACCTACGTCATTTAGGTTGACTTTTTCAAAGATAAATTCTGAAATGTGCTTAGCAGTTAAATACTTTGAAAAAGAAACATTAATTGGACTGTGTATTTTGTTAGCAAGTCTAGGCCCAATGTTTGTAAAGAAGTTATTAAAATGATTTGCAATAGTTGCTTTATCTGTGACTTGTTTTCCATTCACAGTAAAAACGTCAGGAAATGATGCTTTGTTTTTATTCTTATTTAAGATATAATTTATTGTTAACCTTCTTCGTGTTTGTTTTATACTCATTAAAACACTTTTCATAATACATTTTCTTTGCACCTCTAATACTTCTTTTTAATACAGTACTGTATTTGTGTAATTTGGTTTTTATTAATACATATTCTTTTGTCTTAACATCTGAAGTTTATTATATAAACTATCCCTATATTTCATAGATCAGACAATGCCTGTTGTTATCCATTTAGACTTTTTATGTTTATGTTTACTGAATTTTACGATTACTTGGGAAATGTTTTTCTATTAATTTTTTTAAGAATGTGTCCCTGCAATGTCTAGGTTTATATTTGGGTTGCTATTAGAAGTTATGTCAATTTTTTTATAGCATGTTACTATTTTTCAAATCGTTTTTTATTGGCATATGCGTTAAAAGAATGTCTTGTAACCTTGGCATATTTTGGCGTTGGGTCATCGTGATCATATATTGTATCTAGGTACATGTAAAATAAAGCTGGTGGTCTGAACACTTTTTTATAAGAATAGCAGATGCAGTATTTATTGTGGCTTTGGATAGTTTACAGAAAAAATATCTATTAATATTGCATTACAATTAGAAAATCTTGTCAGTAAGGTTATTTGGGGGTAAAAACTATGAGTAATAAATGCATCGAGAAAATCCCCAAATACACTCGTCTTGTTAACTCTTAGTAAATTAATACTGCAATCTCCAACAATTATGACTTCTTTTTAAATTTTTCTAAGGAATCTAATAAAGGAGTTAGCTCATCCTTAAAAACTTTATAATTGTCTCTGGGCGGTCTGTAAATGTTTCCAAGTATATGTTGGTAAAAATTTACCAATTATTTCAATAAACTGACCTTTCCATATAGTTGAGTAGTTAAATAGACTTCATTTTATATTTCTATTTCTGACTAAGGTAGATAATCAGTCCACCTGTTTTACTACAGTGTTTCCCTGTTGCAATGCAATGGTCATTCACTGGTGCAGGCGAACTGACTAGAAAACATGTCTTCTGGCTGCTGCTAGTAGCCATGGGAAATCTCAGGCTGGGATGTATGTTCTGTGCCCCTGGGACAATCATCTTAATCCCCAGGGTGTCCCAAGAAGACGAAGTGGACTCAACAATTTATATTTCATTACTTAATTCAGTCAGAAGTAGTTGGTCTAAATCCTATATCTAAGTCTTAGTGCAGCATAAACTGATGCTGACAAATGACAACTATGACACAAGGCTGACCTGCGAGACCTCCTTCCAGCATGGTGGTCACTCTGACCCTCGTCTGTCCAGCCCACGTGTACTCCTCATAGCTGGCATCCTCTTCATCCTCACCGTCAATGTCCACTACACAGTCTTCTTCATCGTCTCCTTTCTGCGTAACAAAACTTCATCAACAGCAGCAGCAACAGCAACAGTTACATCACACATGTTCCAAAAAGACTGTGCATACTAGCTTTCTTTGGCTGCCTTAAATGTACCATAACCCATGGCTTGTGACTGATTCTGGTCAGGGACTGGATACCTTCCAATCAAAGGTCTTGTGTAGTCAATTGATTTGCAATTTCACAAAAGTTGCCATTACCAGTAGCAATTGTATTTTGATATGGATGGATCTGTTGCAATTCTTGTGTATCGTATGAACAGGTCACAAACAAGTATTTCTGTAATGACATAACTATGTCTAGCACTGCAGTTAATATTGGAAAATGACTTCACAATCAATCAAGAAATAAAAATAAAAAAAACAAAGGAAAGACTAGAAGCTAGTTTGAAGACAATAAAGCCACATGTGACTTACGTTCATTAAACATTGGTCGACATGTAGAATCAGGTCACTCGGACTTCCCAAAATGCATTTGTTACACACCGGACATCTTGTTTCTGATGCCTTCTTATGTCGGGCTATTGGAGAACAAATGGCATTTGGTGACCACATTGCAAAAAACAAATCATCAACCAGACATAAATTAATTGTGCCTTAAGACTGCTGGGTAAATTATTTTCTCTAGAACAAAATGTATTATATATTTCAGAACTTACCCGCCATTCTTGTCTGTCTTTCACTTTGAATTCTTTGGAACATCTACAATAAAGAACAGAAGACAACTTAATTGACAAGAAATTTGGGGATTGTGCATAACAGAGCCTGGGTGAAAGAATTGCTGATAGCATAAAATTTTTGGCAGGATTTGTTATCAACATATTCATAAAAACTAGGCTAGTAAAAATCACGATGATCAGATAAAAAAATGTTACGCACTGTTATGACATTCAGGACTTAATTAAACAAACAATTTGAAAGACTTAACTGTTATTTTTTTCTAAATTGCATATTAAAACCATACATATATAAAACATCCTGATTTAGGCAGTCCGGCAGCCAAAGGGCATTTTTTTTACATAACCCCTTTTTACCTGATATAGTTTTTTCTTTGTTGATTATTCATCTCTAGCATGTATATAATGACATTCAGGGGGGTGTGGAGTTTTCACCCATGAGGATTTTGAATAAAATAATAAAATCCAAAATGACTGCCAAAATCAACTTTTTATCATATCTTCGCAACCAGACAAGATACAGACATGATTAAAATGTTATTTTATATGTTTCCAGACATGAGGAATTTGATTCCACTATAACTGATATAAGAAATGTAAAAAAAACAAGATGGCGACCATAAGTATGCTACAAATGGTTACCAACTATGCGAAAAAAAACCATATTTCATGTTCCGCGAACAAAAAACATAAGAACATAAAAAAAATTTATAGTTAAATAATTATTACAAAATATTGTTATTTCAGGAAAAGGGTATGTCATAGTGAGAGATAAAAAAAATTGTCTATACTCCAACCCAAAACTATTTCTATGGTATCTGAATAATATTATTATTATCAAATAACAACCTGCATTTCAAAGGTAGGCTAATAAGTCCACACAATTTTGCAAACGGCACTGAACAGTGCAACATAGAAAAGGAACAACACAAATTGCAATCTGGTTCAATCATTAAAGACTTCCTGGGCCAGACAAACATTGAGAGGAAGCTGAATTTCTCATCTCATGCATAATTACTTTGAGCTACTGACAGAATCCAATTTGAGGAAAATCCAATCAACAACCACCTAATAAGATTTGTATTAACATCTCCCAGTCAGGCACCTGTAGCCATAGTGAAGAATGCACCACAGCACCACTAATCTGTGCACAAACTTTGCTCTAATCCCACCACATGAAAACACACAGGACACCACCTTCAGGGGTTATTGTGTGGACTCAACAATTCAGTCTAAGCAAGATACAGTGATGAATGAACGAAGCAACTAAAGATATTCAGGTGGCCTTGTTACTTCGTCAAGTTGATTGCATTCATGGCCTTAATACTGTAGACAACATTTACTGGCTTGGGTGACTTCTGTGGAAGGTGAATCACATAGAGACAAGCATACTTCCTGCTCAACCTGGTCACCCAAGACACAGGCCCACACTAACTTGGTAATGCTCTCACAATGCAATGAAAACATCACAGACTCATAAATTGAACAGGCATACCAACAGTAGAAGTACAGGGAACTTAGTAACCAGCTAAATATGTGGCACAATATTAATTGCACAAATAGGAAATATACCTCATATCTCGACTTGGAACTATTCACGGCTGACAGCGAGTCATTTTTACCAGTCACGATACGACTCTGTAACAGAAGAAAACATGGCCACTGATTGAACACTGAGATAAACAGGCTATCTAAATATAAGCAGTAACATGGTGATTCTGAACGATAACAGGTGCAATAGATTATATAGGAATGATTCAATGACAAATGAAAACAATATGACATTCATAATGACAATTAAGCTGACAATGTCACCACTATTTCAAGAAACAACTTTTACATTCTGGAGTGCTGATAAATACACACCTTCTTGCCATGTGATGAAGTCAACCCATCCTGAGAAACCTTTCTTCCACATCTACAACATAATTATCTGAAAAATCTGAATCTGAGTGGAAATATAGATAACATTACAAACCAACACAATGCTAAGTGTGCAGTTAATGTAGTTTGTGAAATAATGCCATTTTAATTAAAGTTGCCCATGTGTGTTTTTGCCAATAAATGACACAGGTCTGTTAATTTTTGGCACATTTTATGATTTATAAATAGAAAAAGGTATGTCCTCTTATAGAGTAGCAAATAGTCATTGGGACCACTTACAGTGATACTCAACCTCTGTGTAACAGCACCACTCAACCACTGTGTAGCACCACCACTCACAGTGACACTCAACCACTGTGTAACAGTACCACTCACAGTGACACTCAACCACTGTGTAACAGTACCTCTCGTAGTGATACTCAACCACTGTGTAACAGCACCACTCACAGTGATACTCAACCACTGTGTAACAGCACCACTCACAGTGATACTCAACCACTGTGTAACAGCACAGTTCACAGTGACACTCAACCACTGTGTAACAGTACCTCTCATAGTGATACTCAACCACTGTGTAACAGCACCACTCACAGTGATACTCAAATTATGTGTAACAGCACCATTCACAGTGACGCTCAACCACTGTGTAACAGTACCTCTCATAGTGATACTCAATCACTGTGTAAAGGCACCACTCACAGTGACACTCAACCACCATGTAACAACACCTCTCACAGTGACACTCAACCACTGTGTAACAGCACCACTCACAGTAACACTCAACCACTGTGTAACAGCACCTCTCATAGTGATACACAACCATTGTGTAACAGCACTACTTACAGTAACACTCAACCACTGTGTAACAACACCTCTCATAGTGATACTAAACCACTGTGTAACAGCATCACTCACAGTAACACTCAACCACTGTGTAACAACACCTCTCACAGTGATACTAAACCACTGTGTAACAGCATCACTCACAGTAATACTAAACCACTGTGTAACAACATCACTCACAGCGACACTCAACCACTGTGTAACAGCACTACTCACAGAAGCTTGAAATTATTTAGATTAGTAACCACACCATTACCATGGTATACCATTTATGGGTGAAAGGCAAATGTAAAGATGTAATATGGTTGGCAGTTATGTATATTATAATGTTATGCAGTTAAAGCAAAACAGGCTCCTGGATATGTTGAAGCCTATTGGATGATTTGAAATGGAACATACCTAATGCAAATCTGAGTATCCACACAAGCAACATCACCACTCGATAAATGGATCATATATCGAATGTTAAGTACCGAGTCTAATTAAAAAATTACCAGTACCACAAACTTAACGTAATGTTATACTTAATCTGACAATCCAAATCAAACAATACAAAAACTAAATATGACTGTAGAAGTGAACTTACGCACAGGTCTGAGCATATTTTAGCTACAATTATATTTTTTTAATAAACAAATAAATGACAGTTATATTATGAGTTATGCTATTATCCCAGTATTAATGCATGTATTCTTTAAAAAGGTGTTGAAAAGAAAATTATGTTGCATGTTAAAAACGATGCATTCATCATTATTCAAATGTGAAATAAATCATACTCCATAAGCGGATAGCCTGTGATGTGTGAGCTTGACAAATAACCTGGTAATTATGACGAGCAGAAGGCACTGGATCAGAATGGCCTTTGCATTTCTTGCAGTAGATCTAATCTCGATTCAACGCTTTGCTGCAATCGATCATCCATGAATCCCAAACGAGCATTGCAATTACTATTCACTTTAATCTATCTTTAATCTGTCCAAGGATTTCCACTACAGGCCAGTTTATAAAGCCCTGCCGTTGATACAAACTTTAGATGCGTACTTGTCAATTAACACTCGCTGGCACACTCGCAACAAAGTGCGCACGTTCAATTCACAGCGATACCCATTTACATAATTCCGAGATCACATCAATGAAACTGAATCAGGAACAAATGGGTTTTTAACTCCGCTGCTTGCTCATACATCTGTGTTGACTCGATGACATGAGTTTAATGGTGCGGTCCCCGCAGAAGGCTAAAGAGAACATTAATCAAATTAGTCCAGTCGAACAGCCCAGCAATGAATCTCAATACTAACAAGTGGTGATTATGTGTAATTCCACAATATGCTGCATATTTCTCTTTATGCCTTTGACATTATCTGATTGGTCACAGCAGAAAGAATCGACACTTTTCTAAAAAGGAATCACGAAAAAAAAGGGAAAACTAGCACTTGTGGCATGAATTATTCTGGAATTATGTGCGACATCGAACCATAATAACTTACATGATATAGCATGTTAATATAAAATCTACACATTTTAATGATTAAAAATATATTATGGCAATCAACAAAATATTAACAAAAAGCAAAAAACATTGACGACTCCTAAACCATTGCTAAGTTTAAAAAATACATTTGCAAATGTTGTCCTTAACAATCCAGAAAATAAACTGAAGGTGAGAAGGTGTTGTTTTGTGTAATATCAATGATCATGGGTGGTGAGGTTTCAGTTCTTATTTCAAGCCACATTTCCATATGGCAAACTTTAGCGAGGCGATGATACTCAATCCGTCACCACATAGTGATAAAACATATTTAGCAGTTAAGTTCTATATACATACATTGAACATGTGTTTTTGAAAACATTGATTTGTTGTATGGCAGTACACACTTAGTGTGTACTGCCCTACAAGAGTAGCAGAAACTAGTTGTGTCTAATCGAAACTGGAACATTTGGACTGTGGACCCCCCCACAGGCTTCCTACAGCTTAGTCCTTTAACTGAGTGGATATGTCGAGCCAAAGCCGACTCATCTGGTTAATCCCCCCCAGTAATCGGTGTGATCCAGTATACTAGTTGGATGGACTCGTGCAGCCCAGCAGCTGATCCCTACGAGCTTCCCAAGCTAATTGCTATGTATATGCACAGTAGAGAGTCAACGAGGGAACGGGAGCACACTGGGTGCCAGCTGATGAATCGGGTCTGTCATTAGTGTGCACAACACAACCTCAACGTCTGCACTGCAGCTGCGAGGCAGCACTCACATAACTTCTTTCACTATGTAAAACATGACACTATTGAAGATGAACATTGCAGGAAATATGAAAGATCACATTCAGCTGTATTCATAATAAATAAATTTACCCATACTTAGACTATTAATAAAGTGGTTAGAACTTAGATGTTCATGATATAAAAATGCAAGTAAATGTCAAGACTTCTGCCTGTTGAGATATTTTTGCCATAAGCCAATGGCTACTTAATTCCAAAAGCTAAACACAGCACAGTGAAGGTAGCCACAATAACAATTCAGATATCAATTTGGAAATGTTGTTGTTTCTCTTTTTTCTTTTTCTTTTTTTCTTTTCTTTTTTATTCCTGAAGTCTGTGGTGAGGCTGGCACCAATACCTCTTTATCCCTGAAGTCTGTGGTGAGGCTGGCACCGATACCTTTTTATCCCTGAAGTCTGTGGTGAGGCTGGCACCAATACCTCTTTATCCCTGAAGTCTGTGGTGAGGCTGGCACCGATACCTTTTTATCCCTGAAGTCTGTGGTGAGGCTGGCACCGATACCTCTTTATACCTGAAGTTTGGGGTAAGGCTGGCACTGATACCAGTTGAATTTTTTTTACCTTCTTCTTTGTCACTGATCCCGTTTCACTGCCATCTCCAACATCCGTCTCCACTCCCCCATCCCTGCCTCTCGTTCTCCATTCCCCTCCCACTCCCGCCAAATCTCTCTTCACGCTGTCTTCCCATCTCTGTCTCGGTCTTCCTCTTTGCCTTCTACCCTCTACTCTGTGTGCATCCGCTCTCTTTGTCAACCGTTTTCCTTCCATTCTTACCACATGTCCAGCCCACTTCAACAACTTCCTCTTGAAACTCTCTTTCACACCAGCTCCTCCCTCAACTCCTCCATTCTTTGCTCGCTTATTCTTTTCATTCCCGCAATTCTTCTCACCCAGTTATTCTCACAAACTTGCAATTTCTCTTGTTGTTTTTCCATTACTATTACGGTCTCTAGACAGCATAGGTAGGCTGGTGTTACGCATGAGCTAAACACCTTTCCTTTTAGCTTCCAAGATACATGTCTATCTTCCATCACCCCTTCCACTTTCCTCCATGCACTTGGGAATATCTTTCTGTCACCGTGCTGCCACTCCGCAAACAGCTCCACTCAGCTAACTGGGTGCCATTTTGTTTTTGTCATTTATCTAGGGGATCCAGGGCCCTCCCACAGTTTGCCAACATCACTTTTTGGATTCAGCACACTGAAATCACCCTAAAACCGTTGTTAACAGATCAATACTATGCTAATTAGAAGGGTGTTTGTCTATTTTGAGGGCAAATGAGCACACCCAAATCACCCTAAAACATGTTGGCATGCTTTACTAAAAAATGCAGACAATGTTTAAGTTTTTTTTTAAATTGGAACCAGTCTACTAGTCATTTTGTGAATAACAGGAGGTCAACATTGGAATTAGGTATAATGTCTATGGTTATGGCTGGGATTAGGGCTAAGAGTGGGATTAAGGTTTGGAATTTGGTGCTTTCATCCACAGACCAAGCCAGGCAACAGTTGGACTATAGATAGAATGACACTATAGCTACATGGTCTATCACAGGAATTAACTGTATCCATAAAGCCAACCATGGGTCCTCTCACACAGACTTCAAATTGCTTATTCAGTTTTTGCCAGACTGTGTGTGTATATATGTATATATATATATATATATATATATATATATATATATATATATATATATATATATATATATATATATATATATATATATATATATATATATATATATATATATATATATATATATATATATACAGGGCCGAGGCACAGTTAACTAGCACTAAGTCTAGTAAGCTGAGTCTTACACAGTCGTCCAACAACTCAATCAGCAACCGATTTAAATGTCAAGAGCAGTAATGATGCACAGTTTGTGCAGCAGATCAGTCTCCATATTGATGATAGTAGAGATTAGAGAACACTCCCCTGGCAGCCTATGTCCAAACTGCTGCTTACGTGGGGATCAGCCAGTGTGACAACAGTCAATATGCCATTGATCTTCAGTTGTTGTGACGATGTGAATACAAGGAAACAAATGAGAAGAAATATAGTGATAAATATGACATCTTTGACAAAGTAGTCAGAGGGGACATATACTCATCTGTCACTCATAAGTCCCTAAATCTCTCGCAGGAAGGTTCCAGATGCTCTTCATGTCAACACAACGGAACAGTGAGCTCCCACTATCTCTCTCGGCACTTTTTATGGATACAGCGTGCTTGGGAATCAGTGCTTATAATATTTTATTATCATCCGTTTTGGATCTACCTGCACCACAATGAAAGTGTTGAGACATTCACTGTCGACCAGTTGTGGCAGACGTAACTAACCCCGACACTTTAAGAATGAATGTTTGACTGCAAATCATATATAATCAGTAAAACATAATTTATACAACGAAATCTTGTTACAATCTGTTCTTCAATAATCCATTTAATTGTATAATCTGCATTTTTGGTGAACGAATCTTGACACACTGTAAATTGTTTCATTATTACGCAATTCACAAATCTGCTTGTTTTTTTAATCCAGCCGAAACCTGTGAACCAAAATGTGCGGGTAAATGAGGTTCCACTGTACGATGAAAATAAATTATATTGCTAGTATTGTCTTTGGTTGCCAAAGGATGTACAGCAGTACCCATAGCAAGTTTCAAAGCTATTCTAGCTGCAGTCAGCAAAAAAAATCTGAGCCCCTCAGTAAGTCTTTATACCACACAGTATATCTTTTAAGAGGCTGGAAGCTGTACTTTGGAAATTATTATGTGTGGCAACTAAATATTCTGTTTATTTACATACAACAAATATGTCCTGATTGCTATATATGTCACCCCACTAGTTTGCACTATGCACACTCAGTCAGGCTTATGTCTTTTTATTATCACAACTGATGTTGTAACAACACTAGTCCTTCAAAAATGTAATTATGTCAACAACACACACATATATATATATATATTCTGACTGTGACTACCTTATTACAAAATGTGACTGTAATGTCACGTTATGTATATATACTGTAAATAATACAGGTTTTATTGGGTCCATGTTCTGAACAGTATAGCACACCCACGTGCACTCACTCAGGCAGATACACACCCACGTGCACTCACTCAGGCAGATACACACCCACGTGCACTCATTCAGGCAGGTACACACCCACGTGCACTCACTCAGGCAGATACACACCCACGTGCACTCACTCAGGCAGGTACACACCCATGCACACCCATGTGCAACACTGTGCACTCACTCAGGCAGATACACACCCATGGACAGATACACATATGATACAGCTGTGTGGGTTAGTCTGCCATTGCCCATCGCCTGCCTTACATGATCTCTGGCTTATGAAGCAATATGTCTGCATTACCACTGCTCGAGGCAATCAACTGTGTTCAGTGATAATCAGCTAATATGTATAAGGTTCGTGAATATCCAACACCGTGGGCCTGTTCACAGATCCCCAATCTCTTTGTGGGGCTCACAGTTGATGTTGCTTGGCTGAACCGATGAAACGCCCAAGATGTCTAGTCAAACTGCTCAATCCAATCAAAGCTCACAAATCCACTCAACTAAATCCTAAACGTCACTGCTTCGGATCATCGGATTCAATGTTTGTCATCTGATCACAGACGACCAAATCTGGAACTTTACCAAGTCCCGGTAACACTGTACTCATCATAATAATTGATGTTGCATGTCTACATTGTCTAGGTTAACAAGTAATGGTGGCACACTATTTTATTTCATAACTGACTTATAGTTGACACAGCAGTCCTGGAAAATAAAATAATATTTCAACACAAGACAAATAAGGGTTATAGCATCAGTTTACACAGCTTCAGAGCAGACCGGTAACATATGAAATGAAAAGTATCTGATAAATATATAAGAAGTGTTGCCTCCTTTTTGTCAACATACTGAGCAATGTTGACAAGAACTCAATATATTTACATTTATTTATTTATTCTTTCGAAATATATTATATATTACGTATTAGTGACCATATTCATATTTATTTGAGAATGTTACATTCACATCAAAATCCCTGATGAAAAGACAGTATGATCCTACCTAGACAGACGATTGAGCTTTTCTACTTCTGCAGTGAGGTGAGTGGAGAGCTCGCCCTGTCGTAAACTTGTGCCACATACTGGGCAGCAGTGACTGTCTCCATCTAGTAGTGCCCGCTTGCGACAGCCTGCAACAGGGAAAACAGTAATCACAGTCACTTGTGATTGAGAATAATTATGAACAACCTTGGACAAATGTAGGAGATGCTGTCAATGTCACTATGTCAGCATCAACTACCTCTTCATTAGACATACTGTGTTACAACCTGGCTAGTTGACTGGGTGGTTGCAAGAGCCCCCCAGAAAAATGGTACTGAAGGTTTTTTCTGCAAACTGGGGATTCAAAATGTAATGTAACATATAACTTTTTACAAACATTATATCACATTAAAAATGTGCACAATCTAAGTATGAGGCAGGAATGTACTCACTATATACACGGAAAACTCAAATAATAGACGCTGGGAACCTAATCAATTATTTGGAGTATACTTCTTCTGCTTCAAGATGCCAATGTGCAGATGGTGTGTCATGGAATACACTGTGTGAAACGGTTAGTGCGTGTCAGTTTTAAACCTTAAGTCATTTAGTTCTGACACAGAAGTGGATCGGAAGGGCATAATCGACATAGTATGCAGTGGCGGACAGTGCCTATATATATATATATATATATATATATATATATATATATATATATATAATGTAGTTCTGACTGTATATTCTGACTGTGACTGACCTATTACAAAATGTGACTGTAATGTAATTATTAACCAATCATTTATATGATATGAACATACAAATACTTGAACACACAACAGATACAACATCTGTTCAATAAAAACACTGCCTATTTATCCAGATGCTAAACAGATTTTTGACCACGGAATGCTGAAGGATCCTTTGTGTAATTAATATTATTACTCTAGCGCCAAGTTAATTTCCCTGTTCTTTCCTCTCCCATGTGTCAGATGGGCCCCGGAGTAAGTTCCCTGTTCTTTCCTCTCCCATGTGTCAGATGGGCCCCGGAGTTAGATCCCAGTTTCAGCCAGCTGTGAAGACACCGGCTCCCAGCAATAGTCAGTTCTCCTTTCGACTTCCAATCTTTGATGCGTCTCACAAATTGTGTGTGGAATAAACTGAGCAAGCAAAGACAAGTCCCAACCCAACCACTGGCAGTCCACGCATACATTACCAGGCCTATCACGGGTCCAAGGGACCAGTTCTATTCATTAGGGTCTGGTGAGTACAGCTGTGATTGAGAGAGCTGTGATTAATACGGGGAATTGAGGATTCTAAAATCACCATTTGGAATGTGCAGCAGTTAATGAAGGCCAGCGGCAATAACTATCTGGAGAGGCAGACCTAGTTGTCTTTAAAAAAAACTGTGATAGAATTGCTTGATACGCAGTAAAGTGAAATTATCTAGTTTTCATCATAAATGCAGAAACACAGGAAATATTTTAAACCACTCGCTGACTTGTAAGGAATGATATTGGGGCCAAAATTGCATCATGCTACATTCCAAATTGCATTGTAATACTTCCATTGTGCACAAAACATTATATATGACTCCCACAAAGCATAATATGAAACATGGCATAATGATTATAAACTGAACTGTTCTAAACGATGGGAATTGTAAACAGTGCTGCCACCTAACGACCAAATAGTAACTAGTAGGAATCCATTGTTAGCGCTTCCATCTAGTGTATTATACTATACCAAATTGCACAAACGCGTTTGACCAGTTTAGGCAAGTGATTTATTGATTTAGCAATAGCAGGGCGAGTTGTGGTGGAATCAAGCTATTTTCTCATTGCATGACTAAGATTTAGAAAGATGATAGTTCAGACACAAACTTTTAGGATGCTTGCTTGCTTGCAATTCACACCAGTTGTTATGGTCATGTTTGCAATAACTATTTTCTTGTTGACATTCCATTAGCAAAACTATACAAAACAATCCATATACTCAATGGAGCCAAATTTACAAGTAACTAGGATATATATCAGTGTCAGAACATCACTGTCTTGTCCTAACCACTAAGATCTGTTGATGCTTTGCATACTACAAACATACTAGTTAACTAAACAGTTAAGCACAAACTAATAAACAAAAAAGTTGCCTAGCTTGTAGTAGATATCATTTTACAGCTGCATTGCCAGACTTCAGTTATCCTGGGAGTCTGTGAGTCTGAGACTTTCGCCCTCTGGACTCCTTATACAGCCCTTAGTAGGAGTCTGTGTGATTTCCTGCTTCAGAAGATGATAAATCCTGTGTTAAACAGGCCAGCCAATCAACATGTGCGTACACTGCCACCTTGAATGACAACAGTACGAAGTGACAATTGTACGCTGTGAACTTGAATCAGCTCTGTGCTTCTGTATGTTTGAAAATACCTGTGAGCACGGTGCAACAGCACTGCTCTCTGATCCAACGTTCTTCGAGTAATATAGTTTTTCAGTGCTAACTAACTAAAACACTAAACCATGGTTCAGTGTAATCCGAGATTCATCATTATGGGCCAAACGCAGGTGCTCGCATCTGATTGGCACATTCCAGTGTGCCACCTCTGTTATAGGCGTTCTTGTGCATAGTGATGGCTCTAGGCATGATTTGGGAACCACATAATTGAGTGTTGAAAAAGTATGGACTCCCAAATAGCCATAAACAGAGTGGACGTTTCATGGACCTCTACCAATTTCCCATAAAAATCAATGCCTGATTCAGTGATGGTCATCACTATGTGCAAAAATCATGATATAACCATTTTATATGTGTCACTGAAAGATAGCTGTTCACATATTTTATAAGGATTTGATAATTGGAATTAGTATTTTATAATTGGAATTGGTAAATTCTTGAGGCGTAATTGGTATTTGTAATTGATATAATATAACTGACCATGAGGCTGATTCTAATGAGACTTATGTGCTTAGACTGCAATATTCTTACCAGGTGATAATACCCAACAGCACTGACTATACACCTGTACTTACGGCGAAGTGATCTTGTATTTTCTGTTGGTGAATCACAGCTTTCTGTCCTGTTTTCACTGACACTGTCCATCAACCGGTCAGTTGAACTGTCATTATATGTCACAGCAGATGTCCTAGCGTCATTTCCTCCCAAATGTTCTCCACTGTCACTTGTTATGTCACTGTTTGTACTGGGTGTGACATCACCAGTGGGTTGCTGGTCAAGTTCTAAAGGGGGTGCTGATTCTGCTGATAAGTCTGTCTTTGCCCCTATCCCACAATGTGGGTCAGACTGTGATGCCAGATGACCAGAATGTATTGTATTGATGGGTTGGTCCACAGAGTCCATACAAAGGCTACTGTCCAATGAGCAAATGTCAGTCAGACTGGCTGATAGAACAGTGGACGTCTTTGTGGATGACCCAGCAGCAGGCACTGGCAGTGCCGTAGCAAGACAGGGTCCGCTGAGGAGCATGGCTGACATGTTTTGATGTCGGTCTGTGTCACTGTCTGTGTTGTCCATCAGCTGAAATCAAAGCAAAGAAACAATCACTTTGTGACACATGAACACAGAATGAGGGCAGAGAAACAGAGAACTGCACAGGCAGGCGGCGGACGGACAGACGGACATACAGACAGGAAAAGTGGTGACAGACAGGTACAAGTCTCAGCTGTTCTAATTGAAAAAAAATTATAAAACAACATGCAGCAGGGAACTTAAATAAAGAAAAGAGGCGAGACAAGACAACTGAACTGATGACAAGAAACTGTGGCAGTTCACAACAACTGAACAGAATGGATGGTGATTCAAGTTACAGACTACTCATGGGTCATTTATTTCACACATGTATCTAAAAATTATCACTAAGTAACAATACAAAAATAACTTTAAAAATGGCTAATTTTGCAACTTTTGTATCATTCACTTGCAAAGCTTTCTAGATGACTTTTCTCTCATGCACTTCACTAATACTAACATGCAAACAGTGCACTGTGTGAATTATTACAGACAACTGACCAGGAAGTACAGACGACGTACAAAGGACTCATGGACTTCGTACATGCAATCCAAATCCAACTGCCAGCATCTAGTTTTCACATCTTGAGCAAGAACTCAAGAGATAGCATAACACACTTTGGTGGAAACTTGTGAAAACAGTGACTGGCAGTAATAAAACCTCTGCTATTCCCCTCTCAGACACGATGGTCATGTCTACAACAAGGCTAGTGAGAAGGCTCAGCTGCTCAACAATATGTTTGCTGCCAATTCCCAGCCAGATGATGCTGGCAAAACTTCACCAAAACTGCAAACAAAAACCAACGCAGTTCTCTCCTCCCTCAAATTCCGCCTGAAAGATGTTCTAAAAAAACTTTGAACCCTTGATATGTCCAAAGCCAATGGCCCTGGTGGAATGACGTACTGAAGAAATGTACATCTGAACTGGCTCCAGTCCTTGCTAAGTTATTCCAGATTTCATTTGACACGAGGACTGTTCCATCTGAATGGAAAACTGCTCATGTCATAGCTGTAACCTAAGAAGGGGAGTAAGCATGATCCATCAAACTACAGACCAATATCGCTGCTACCATCTTAGCAAGTATCACCTTCTTTGCGACACCCAATATGGGTTTCGGGAGAAGAGGTCATCAGTTGACATGCTTTCCTACATCACTCAATGGTGGAATAATGCACTGGACACCCAGCAAGAAACTAGAGTCATTGCCCTTGACATCAAGAAGGCATTCGACTGTGTGTGGCATAAGGATCTCATGGAAAAACTCTCATCTTTTGGCTTCCATGGAGACTTGCATTGTTGGATTGTATCTTTCCTGTCAGAGAGACAACAGTCTGTTGTACTTGACAGCTCTACATCATCAGGGGAGTATTCTTGGTCCTGTACTTTTTCTGATGTTTATCGGTGACTTGGCTTCACACCAAGAGAACGACATCTACATATTCGCTGATGATTCTAGTATAACTCTTCCGGCCTCTAGGTGTCACCATCACCAAAACATTGTCCTGGTCACAGCACACTACATGTACTGCCAAAAAGACAGCAAAGTGTCTCTATATCCTGGGCTGTTCTAGAAACCTCCTTCCTTGCCAAGCTCATATCACCATCTACAAGTCTTACACCCGACCTCTTATGGAATATGCTTCCCCAATCTGGAATGGAGCCGGAATGATGTCTTTGAAGTTTCTAGATAAGCTGCAGAAGAAAGCGCTTTGCCTGCTTAAGATCGATGATCCTCTCTAGTTTGGCATAGTTCCACTGAGTCACAGGAGAAACGTTGCACCATTTTGCGTCTTCTACCGTCTTCTTCCTCCAGCCATCCATTAAGCTACCCTCTGAGGCACCTAGCACGAGAGCTACCAGATCTTCAGGCATCATATTGTGTACGTAGTATTTTTAGATCAAAAACAGAGCTACATCTCAACTCAGATGAGACGAGTTGGCTGTGGAACTCCCTCCCAGCATCTGCTTTCCCTGCCTCTCCAAACATGACTGCATTCAAGACAGGTGTGAATGGTTTTTTATGGATCAAATGTTTTAAATCATATCGGTTTTAATCAAATCAAATGTGACTGTTTTCACCTTCTGGTGGTCATGGTATTGGGCATAGGTTAATGCCTGGCTGCGAGATGGTGACCTGCAAATTAAACACTATACGTTTTTGTTACTTTGAGAACTTATGTGACCACCCCTAAGCATTTCATGAATTCTACTGGTGACAATGGAACCTTAGAACATGTGATAACTGTAGCTGACAGACCAACTGAAACCTAGACCCAATGAAGTATTTCATGACCCCTAGGTATATGCAGTGTACTAAGTATCACAGGTGTTGGCTGGTAATAAAACTGATGGTGATTTAGCAGAGAAAACGAAGCAGCCTCACCCCTCCAGGTTACTGTCCCCATACCATCCTCACCCCTCCAGGTTACTGTCCCCATACCATCCAACATTAAAAATTACGAATGTTAGATCACATTTGTGTCAGAATGCAAGCTGTGTAGATTTCTATAAATACTGCCTTTACAAACATCCATTGTATTGAAAGTTATAAGCATAATGTAAACAAATATACTACTCAGAATGCGTATTAGTTCTGAATTGAAATAATTATAAACCACTGTTGATGTTCACGACACCTCAAAGACAAAACTGCGAATTAAAAATAAATATAACCAAAGTCATCGGCTCGTCGCACTGACTAGTACTACTCCGACACAAATCAACCCTTGACTCGGTCACGAACCCGATTCCAACGAATGAGCGAGAATTTCCTTCTAATGTCACAATTAATCGAATAATTATCAAACATTCCAACAAAGTTATGTGAAAGTATACCAATCTCCATCTATGACACGAAAACAATGACAGATGACAGCAGATTAGGTTAGATTTCGGTTCGTCTTGTTTGTAAACATTCAAGCCAGTTTTGTCCGTATGAAAGTTTTGACAAATATTATCAGCTGGACACGATGATCTGTAAAACTATGCGCAGGAAACAACAGCTCACGTATACGTGTTACTATATGTGCACCAATATTCGTGTATTTTTTGAAATAGTACCAGATGACAAAAGCTTGCATTGATAAATACAACATCTACTGACTCACTTGGGATTCCCGTTTCACCGGGAACGAAAAGCCCGCCTCGTTTCCGAATAGTAGAATTCCCTTTCGCTATGTATGATGGGGCATAACCGAGTGAGGGCGTTCCCAGGGTTGCGATAGAGGATTTCTAAACAATACTTTTTAGCTGTTGTTTTCATTTTGTAACAAATAAGCTATTGTTGTGTATTGCATTCACATCTCCCACATAGGTTGTTCTTATTCCTAGACCATTGCATTGCGTAGTGCGACTGGGTGATATCTTTTCTAAGCAAATGTCATTTGTTTACCCGCTGTGGTGTCAGTGGTGATGTTAAATATAGAAGTGCACACTTTTCGATGACGTCGCAACTGGTAGTCTTACGGTGGACTTTGGTGACTTGGACCAGATTTCTTTTACCGTTGCAGTTGTAACAAGATCAAACAACTTGCGAAATGGGCGTTAGTCGCAGGCGAAATTCTTTTAATACACACAGTGAAGATGAACTCGAGTAAGTCTTTGAGTAACATCTATCCTTGCAAGTGACAGTGTGCTGCAGCTGCCAGTAATTGCAAAGTTCCTTGGCCTTGTTGACATTGTCATTGCGGTCAACTGTCACTAGATTAGTGACGGCAATGATGCAGGTATTGCACCACGTTAGAATTCGGCTAGTGCTGACAGTCGGTGTCTGTGGTGCTCTGATGTTTTGTTATTAATTATGTTTGTCTGTTTCACAAAGTCAAACAACAAATGAAAAACCTCATGATTGACATAGTCATAGTCATAGAGTTACTCAGTATCTGCATTGACATTATGGCAGCCATGCCCAGGCTCCAGCCCAGGACAGGGGCACACTAAGAGTCTGGCAAGTAAAAGGCAGGCAAGGTGGACGATGCGGGGAAGAATTACCAAGGATACATAATAGTGCATGCTTCCACTTTACATGCGCTGTAGTTATTGTTGTTGCTCTTCGTGCGTGCGTGTGTACATTGCGATTTCTGTTATCAACAAATAAAATAAAGGTTAAATAACAACTCGACATTTGTTGAATGTTACCGATCTTTTAATTGTGCAGCGCTGTCGCTCAGTTGTGCATGTTGATAATACTAGCGGAGTAGATGTGTTATTTCTCTTCGACTTGTCCTATTAATTATTGTCATGATGTAACGCGCATGCGTGTGTGTGTCCTTAAATTTGAATTGTGTTGATAAAGACTAATTTCTTTTGAACCACATTTTAGTGTATATGTTGCAGACAAACGAACACTGTATATATATATTATATATATATATATATATATATATATATATATATATATATATATATATATATATATATATATATATATATATATATATATATATATATATATATATATATATGTAGATGCTCTTATCCAGAGCAACCTGCACCAAGTGCATTCAACCCACCCAGGAAAGGCACAATTAGTTTCACTCATTTGGCCGGACTAGGGATATCAAACTGCTGCAAACAGCAATTATGTTTATCTTGGGCCATTGCAGCACTTTAAACCCATTAACTCCATGGCACAGTTGGAGGCTGTGTAAAATGTGTGCTATCAATTGGCCCATGTAGTTATTTTTGTACTGTTTATATACTGCAATTATGTTATCTAGTCTTGATTTAAGGAATTATTTATTATTTGTAATTATTAATTTTGTTGTTTTCTGTAGTACTTAGAAAGTACTGTTTGAAAAAGGGCTGTTGGCCTGCATCAATGTGTCAACCTCATTAAAAATTAATGAAGGAGCAAACATATATATAGGCATTATTAAAGTGGTGCTACATTTCTGTGAGTCTGTATATAAAAGACAGATATATACAAGAAGGACAGCTGACAAAATGATGTCTAGCTGGGTACATGTACCAGCTTGAGAACACTGCAGCCTAGTAAAATATTTGCATTACAATGGGTGCAGCAGCTTTGTCTTGGCTATCTGTGTTACCAGGCGGAAAGAGGTAAATATGTTAAGAAATCCTGTAGTGAATGAATTATAATCTGCATGATATCAGTCCCGATTATACTTTATAGTAATGCGTGTGTTATTTGTATATTGTAGACTCATCGAGAATTATGTGAATGCCCCAGACAGTCGACCTCCCACACCACAAGTCACAGGTGGTCAGAAGCGAGGCAGACAGAGGAACTCAGCGATGTATGGTGACAGTGTGACGTGTAGGAGGAAACCTGGAGTGAGGCGTTCAAGGAGACAAGACAACTGTAAGTATCGCTTGCCCTCAGTTACAATTGGTCTGAAGGCCTCCATATTATAGAGGTGAAGAAATTGTGCAAAATAGAAAGATGTGACAATGCACACCAGGTACAGAATCCAATTATAATAATTATTTGTAGCCAATTAAAGTTAACCAACCAGACAGTGCTGACACATTGTGGCAAAAGATCAGATGTAAGAATTATGGGATGATCTAAAAAATACATCTTTAATTTAAAATAAAAAGTCAATATTTTTTACAAGTACAAATTATAAAAACTCTATTTATTGCCTTGTATTTGGCCCTGAAAGAATGATTGTTGCTTGGCTGCAGTAAATCACCTGCTGACCCTCGTTGAGGAGGACGAGGACTTGACCCCTGAACTCTATGAGCCGGGACTGTCAGCCTTCGCTGAACTGTTACTGGAGGAAGACAAGATGAACGTGCGTGTAGCAGGCTGAGACTGATGCTGTAGTCATGAACAATGTGTAGCAGGCTGAGACTGATGCTGTAGTCATGAACAATTTGTAGCAGGCTGAGACTGATGCTCTAGTCAAGTACAATGTGTAGCAGGCTGATACTGATGCTCTAGTCAAGTACAGCGTGTAGCAGGCTGAGACTGATGCTCTAGTCATGTACAATGTGTGTAGTCGGAATCAATCAGCCATTGGTGTTGTTGCTAGAATGAGTTCATCAGTTAATCAGCCATTGTTGTTGTTAGATGTGGAGTGAGTTCATCAGTTAATCAGCCATTGTTGTTGTTAGATCTGGAATGAGTTCATCAGTCAGTCGGAGGAGCAGCAGCGGGAGTACCTCCTGAAGGTGTCCAAGAGAGAGTGCGCTCCCACTGGGGCTGATGAACCAGACAACAGGTCGAGGCTCCCTGTTGAAGATCGTGTTGGCATGTCTCACATTTGTATTATCACAAATCCACAATACATGTCATGTCACTGTTGCAGTGCCTGTTACAATAGAACTTTTGGGACCAGTTGAGTGCGTTGACACTTAACTATTTTTAGTATGACTAAAGATGTGAATAATAAAACATTCACACAAGTAAAAACCATGATGCCACAGACGACTGAAACATAATCATTCAGTTTATACAAACTCTTGCCATTGTTAACTGCTTGACCTACATAGCACAAGTATGTATACAGCAGGTATTTGGTGAGCTTTCCAATATGTCACTAGATGGCGATAATGTGGCAGATGATTTAACAAGACAAGATTTTTGTCATCCAAGCCAAAGGCCCAGATGACAAGTGGACAAGGAAGCCATTGGCTTATCGAGAATCCAACAATGTTCATCTACATGTAACCCGCCCTCCTGAGATATGTGTCAACCTTGTTTTTAAACATATCCACGCTGCTAGCAGTTACACAATCCGTAGACAATTTGTTCCATTCATTTACTGTCCTCTGTGAGAACGAGTACTTCCAGATATCCAATCTGCACTGATCCTTTACTAGTTTGACCTCATGTCCCTAAAAACATATTTCTATAAATATTTTCATACCCATTCAATATCTTAGAAACTTCAATCTGATCTCCTCTTAACCTCCATGTCTCTAGAGTTGTTAAACCATTTTCTTTCAGGCGTTCTTCATAACTAAGGTGTCTCAGTTCTGGAATAATTTTAGTTGCTCTCCTCTGTACGCGTTCAAGTGTATCTATATCCTTCTTACGATATGGTCTCCATGCTTGTATACAGTATTCTAAATGAGGTCTAACTATTCTTTTATACAGAGGTATAATTAGTTGTTTCTCCTAATCAACCTCTCTTCCTGTAATAGTTGCATTATGCATACATCATTTACATGTGGATAATTCTGTTACAGAAATGGTGCTGTAATGTAGTCTATGTTGTTTGGAATGTTTAATGAAGATGAAGTATGATAAAGAAGCCTGCGTCTTCATTCAGGTCACCCTGTGTGTGCGGAGGAATGCTTTGATCGGATTGACCGCAACATCCGTGGCTTTCTGCGCAAGAAACACCTGCCCATGGTAAGTACACCTATGCTGTTGAACATGTAGTTGAAATTATCAACTGCAGTATGAGATATTGCAAATAAATTATTCAGATATTGGTTTGATTTATCAATACTGATAGACTATTTTTGTGGTAATTTATATTTCATTTAATGCTATTATCACAAGAAAACGAGTGTTATTGCTTGCTTACCTTGTACGTTTGTCATTACAAAGGGGACGCTGGAACATTTGGAAGAGGAAGTGATTTCGTTCTTTACGTCATGTGCCAAGGATGTGTTTGTGTGCAGAATAACCAACAGTTTCGAGAGACTTCTGCTCCATGCCCTTAGTCAGTACATGGACCTGTTGTCACACAGTGAGTCATTTACACTCTGCTAAAAGGAATCCATCATTATGTATTTGTCAAACTTAACATTTAACATAGTGCCATATTTATCAATGTAAATCACCTAGCTGAATGTCACATAGTTTTATATTCCAATCATCCAAATCTGTTCAGATATAAAACATAGGACCTGTCAAGAACTTCAGCATAACTATTTCAATCGTACAGTGGTTAAGTAATGTTCCACTGCTTTTTGATTAAAACATTTACCTAAAATATCGTTGTTTTCTCAGACATGATGTCATCTAGTCGAAAGACTGGGATTGGCTCACCATTCAGTTCTTTCCTTCATATATGCAGTCAACCCCTCTGTTTCTGTTATACCAGCATCCGATTTTAAGACCTCAACGTAGCTAAGAGCGGGCCGTCCCCTTGAAGTGCGTCCATGTGTCGGCTTCCAGAATATTAGTTTTGACAGTAGTGTCCCCGCTTGCCTTATGCTTGCCCAGCAAACTGCGTCCTGTGCTCCTGAATCTTGTCTGTTACCCTCACCATTGTTCCATACAGCTCTTCATTTGTCACGTGCTCTTTCCAGTGAACATTGAACACCATTCGCAGTAGTCTAGTGTAGCAGCCATTCAACTGCTTTTTTAGAGATTTGGTCAGTGTCCAGACTTCCGATCCATGCAGGACAATAACAGGAATACTGATTCCACAGTTGCCACGAAGAGACATTTCTTGAGGTTCCTTGAGATATTTGATTTCCACATTTTCTTTATCTTGTTTGCGGCAGCCCACGCAAGGCCTTTTCTGATTCGTATGTCCTCCTCCTGCATTGGAATCTACCCATGAACCTGGGTATTTGAAGTCATTCACCTCCTTCATCTTTGTGCCATTTAACAGTTCCAGCTCTAACTTTTCTTCTATATTGTATGCCATGAACTTGGTCTTCTTGGCATTAATGCCCAGGCCAACTTTTTGACATTCCTTTTCAATTCGGTTCAGTAACTCCTGTGCTTGCTTTATCTGGTCAGACGGTAAGGCAGTGTCATCCTCAAAGTCTACGTCTGTTATCATCTCTGGTTTAACTTGCGTTATTTGGTCAGACAGTAAGGCGATGTCATCCGCAAAGTCAAGGTCTGTTATCATCTCTGGTTTAACTCTTCTGCTCCTCCTGTTTTTGAGAGTAAAGCCTCCTCTTGCCAATCAATTGACTGCCTCATCACTTAATTGAGTACAAAATTAACGAGAAAGGGAGCCATAGTATCTCCCTGAAGCACTCCCGACATCTGGTGACAACACTTTGGCCGTCGTGTTGGGGTACATGTGTTTGATCAACAGTTGTAGCCGTTCCGGAATGCCATATGCAGATAGAATTTTTAACATCTTTCCTCGATGGATTGATTCGAATGCCTTCTTAAAGTCAATAAACGTCAACACTGCTGGAAGATTTCTCTTCCTTGCCCCTTCGATGAGGTTTCCATGTAGGCTCAGAGCTTGTGCAACAGTGACCTTATTCTGACGGAAACCATATTGGTTGACACGTAGATGTGGGTCAGTTACAGGGTGTATTCTATTGAGAATCATTCTGTTATATAGTTTGGTGACTATTGAACTTAAACTTATACCTCTGTAGTGTCCAGAATTGCTCAGGTCCCCAGACTTTGGTATGGGCACTGTGTTAAGAATTGACCATTGATCCGGCTTGAAATGCTTCATGTGTGCTTCGTTGCAGAAATCGAGGACTATTTCATCTAGATTACACCACTTGACGTGACCTCAAAGCAGTATATTATGTAGTAGTAGTAATATATAAATAAAGTGATCACCTGTGGGAAGCATGGCTTCAAAACTGAAACATATTTTAGAACTAGCACATACATTAGACCTTATGATCAATGATAAAAGGGAAACAAATTAAAAACAGAAAAAGATTTTGTATCATCAATGGCAGTAAGAATATTCTTGGTAATATACTTGCTTGAGTATAATTAACACTACCGTATATGGGTATATGTCCTGACCTTACCTAGCCTCTCTCTTTCTTCTTTTTTCAAAAGTTTTTTACCATGTTGTCATTTTAATGACCCACTTTCCATTGGCCTTAAGAAGTCTGTGTTAGAGCCGTTAGGCAGCGGCCGTCTTCATCTATTCTCAGGACGTACCCCATCCAGTTCCATCTTGTTATCCTGACTTCTGTGCTTATTTTTGTTAATTTGGTTTTAATTAGAATATCTTCATTTGACACCATGTATGGCTATATAACCTTAAACACTTGAATAGAAATGTGTTCAGCTTCTGGTTGTCACTTTAATTTATCTTCCATGTCTCACATGAGTATAATAACACCAACTTTACTAGTGTATTGTATAGCCTCAAGTTTAGGTAGTTCTCAGTAGTGTTAGGAATCGTTTGGAATTTCATAATCGATCATCGGTTATAATCGGATGGCACCAACCAATCAACTTTCGATTATATAATCGGTTGGGCCTAGTTATTAAAGACTACATATCAATTAACGTTACAATTTATATGAAGTATATATTTTATATATATATAGATAGATAATATATATATATATACACCGGAACTTCTTTATTCGACAGAGAACATTTGAAGTTGGATATGACAAATGTGATTTGTAAACTGTACAAAAAGGAATACGCAAACAAAGGTTCATTAGAGATCCCTGTGGTTTTCCCACTGCGTATTCTCTTCCAGTAATGTTCCATGTTCTTGCACAGGAATATCAACATGTCCATATTTTTCGGGTTCATGCACGCTTTCTTCTAGTTATCTAGCGTCCAGCCAAACTAACTACCCTTTCGGAAGGCACTGATGAGGCTAAGTACATCTTGGCCAGAACACTTAAGGCAAGGGTATACTCTAAACATACTTTGTTTTATTGCTACACTTATTGAACACAGTGTGGATAGAACTGTGCATTCTTCTTCCACCACTGCAAAATTGTCAGTTCCTGCCCTGATTGGGAGAACAACATCATCCGTGGGCTGCTTAGTTTCTCCCATACACATAGCATCTTCCAGCCAGTCATCCATGTCAATGGATTCCACCCTCTTGGCAGGAACATGTGATGGTTGGGATCGCACATGGTTACGACCCTTTATTTGCATATTCCTTTTTGCATAGTTTGCAAATCGTTTTTGTCATGTCCTAGTTTTTCATGGTCGAGGAGCCATCTTTCTGCTTGTAAAACCCAAAATATTTCCACACCCAAGTCCGGGCTTTGCCTCCTGGGTAGTCTTGTATTTCTCGCATTTCGTCCATCGAACAATAGTTGCCTATTCAAGCATTTGTTTTGCATTTCCCCGATATTCGGTTATGTATTTCATAATCGATCATCACATCTCTAAAGCCCAACCAATTGATTTTCGATTATAATCAGAACAACACTAGTTCTCAACTTGTATATATTTGAGCTCCATATTTGGTTTGAGGGTCATGAACAATGTCCTTGCTTCACACCTCCATGGGGTGTTAATACTGTTCTGTAGATGCCCAAGCGCTCCACTGATGTTATTTATGTCTCCAGGTTACACGGATGAAGATGGAACAAGACACACTCTCATTGAAAACAAGAATGAAGAATTTCATCTTCCTGACCTAAAATTAGGACAATATTTAGAATCATTTCAAAACAAAGTTTCCTATGAATCCACTATACTTTCTGCCGAGACATAATAGACAACATCCACTCTTATTTGTTGTGTTGTACACATACATGTACACATACATATATACTTCCTCATGTTTGTTAAGATTTTATTTTAAACAAGTATGTTGTTGACTTGATGTTGTTGACTTTTTTAGGAAAATGTTGTATTCAGGACAGATTAGGTATACCAGTCTGTATTTCTTTCATCCATTATGAAGTAACCTCATAATAAGTTTGTTACATGGCTTTTTACTAACTGTCTTGCATTGTCATACAAATGTGTTATGTATTTTTGTGGAAGTACACAATCTTTTAACAAGTTAAAAACCTTGAAACCAGAGGGCAGCTTCACTGTGATTTTTTTTATTTTGAAGCAGCTTTTAAACAACTTTTATTTTCAAACAGTTATGCTTGATAACAAAACTAAAGAAAAACTAACAAACAGTGACATATACTTGATAACATACTCATATTGCTTAATGAGACAAATGGTATTTATTGATTCATGTGAAAGCCACTTGTGCCACCACTGTTGTGTAACTGTTTAGACACACAAGAAAAACTAATAAATCTAGTTCTAATAAAAATTGCATTTCATTCTTGTTCTTGTGTGGACAGACAGGCAAATCGGAAAGGAAAGTCAGAGCCAGAATTGTAAAAAAATTATGTACGCATGGATGAATAATGGTACACCTTGTAAGCTCAATGGGCAGATGTTGGCTTCACCCCATACTCGTAATGATAGAAATGTTGCCACAGCCACCACCAACATGCAGTAAAACCAGTGAAATGCAACTGCCAATTGCAGTTTCTAAACATTTAGTTTATTGAAATGTCAAATGTTTGCAATCACATATACAATGGATGACGAAGGGCAAATGTATGCTTTAATTTACAGACACCTTGACCTTGACATTCAGAGAGATGACTCAAGACTTGACTTGGAGGCCATTGACTCAAGACTTGACTTGGAGGCCATTGACTCAAGACTTGACTTGGAGGCCATTGACTCAAGACTTGACTTGGAGGCCATTGACTCAAGACTTGACTTGGAGGCCATTGACTCAAGACTTGACTTACCAGTTTGTAATTTGCCATCAAGTCTGTTAATTTATATAAGAAGGAGCAATGGTCAACACAAAGACCAAAATATATAAATAGCACACCAGCTGACATAAAACAGCTATCTATACAAGTGTAGGGCCTACCAGTCAATGTGAAATTATTGTAATGTAACAAGGCCTGGTTTCAGTGATTCCCCATGTTGATGCTAGCATCTGGTGGTTGGGTGACTAACTGAGAAATGTACAGCTTAAATTGCCCATTATATCCAATATATTGTAAACCAAAAACCAAATTAACAAATGTTCACAATCACCATTATGCTTCTTGGTTCATAACAAATCAACAGAGAAACAACATTCAGCACAAGTGTTATACATCTTACCTTCCAACAACAAATTAAAAACTCCACTGCAGATTCCGTAGGAACTTGCACGAGAAAGACACCAGTACTGCAGTGAACCAGTAACCACCCACAGAGACCTACCTACATGAACAAACAACTTGCTAAATGTGTAACCACATTTACACTGCTTTTGTTTTAAAAAAAAATAGAAAAAATGGTGTCGGGGTGGGTCAGTGTGTGAGGGCAAAACAGATGCTTTACCTCTCAAACCACAATGGTTTAAAAGGGAAGGCATCCACATGGACCACAACACTTGACTGAACACTTGTGCCCTTGTACAGTAACATGAACAATCAAACAGCTTCAGAGATTGGTCAGTGATTATCTTGTATCACATTCTCATGTTCTAAAACATTTACAGGATAGTTAATTGTCCAGTAAACGGACATTATGGAATCGGGAGGAGCATTTTTCAGATCACTGATCTTGTGATATTTGTAAACAGTTCAGCTGTCCTTTCGTTCGAGAACCTGAATTCCACTGGGCTGACCAGTCCCACTTCTGTAGCTGACATGCCTTCGTATCCTTTGTGAGTTAGCGACGTCTTGTTCCACCAAACCCTACAATGATACAAGACAAATATTTTAAGAATGCCACTGCCACATAGAATTCTCAAGCAGAGTTTGATTTACACATTTCAAATGCATCCTTATATATTTACTTTATAATTAAATTGGTAAAATATAAGGTAGCTGGGGTGGCTATTATATGCTTGTCTTGAATTGATTAGTTGAAGTTTTTAAGAAAAATTAACCATTTCGTCACAGATTGTAGCTGAAAAACTATATAATATACCAGATAAAAAAATTGGGAGTTTTTTTATTTATTTGGTTATGTTACAAAGTTTTTAAAACATTTTTGGAAATGTGAAAAAATAACCACTAAAAATGAAGTTTAATCGTTTTGAGAAAATCCCCAAAGAAATAAATGACATACATATAAGTATGACCAATTATGTCTACTACACCACTGTGAATGAATTAAGCAACAGTTGAATGAAAGCATAAAGTGGCAGTGCATTTTTTACACAAACCCTTCATCAATCGTAATTTACCGCCGTATTATGTTGCGTGCACGTAACATGCGTATGAACATATTACGGCAGTAAATTACGACTGGTGAAGGGTTTGTGTAAAAAATACACTGTCACTTTATTGCAATGTTGTGAGTGTTGTTTTTTCTAACAATATTTGAAAAATCATTTCCTGGTTATTAATGAAAACACAATCTCAACAAATGCGTGTTTTTGTGTTGAAATTTACGTTTTTTCACTGGCGTTTAATGTATTGTTGACAATACATAATGGTCATTTGTAATATTGACATATTCCCATAATTTGCCACCAAAATAGCCCTTGGATCTGTTCTTGTAACGTGTTGTCATCTACGGTATCAGGTTATGCCAGCCATCTAACAAACACATGGCAGGGCGTGTTTACGGTCATTTTGATTGACCCATTATCCCACGGGGTAACCAGGCCATATAAGCATTGGCATTTCCGTTAGTGTCAAGGGCATGATAAACTATGTTAACACTGATATTTGCTGGTTTAAGTACATGATTTAGTTAGGTAGATATAATACTGATGTGTAACTAGCATTACAGTAACCAGATGATGTGTTCTGCTTTCACAGTGAATGAATATAGCTGGTTCGAACATCGTAGTGCATGCTGACGTTACTATGGAAGCATTGTCGCTTTTCCACTCAGTGGAATTTCCAAAAGAAGCTACAGTAAAAAAGTGAAAGTGCTACAGTGAAAAAGTAGTTAAGCATCAAACATTCACTAGCAAGGGACCTGTTGTTTTTGGTACAAAATATACTTGTTAGTATAAAATATATTTGTTAGTATAAATATTTTTGTCTTAAAATGGAATACTTACTGTAAAAAAGTCAGATCCAAAAGAATATCATAAATACCAACATAATTGGATATCAGGAAGTACTCGTTCTCACAGACGACAATCAATGAAAGGAACAAATTATCTACAGATTGTGTAAATGCTAGCAGGGTGACACATATCTCAGATGGGCGGATTACACAGATTAAAAATGTTGGACTCTTGATAAACCAATGGTTTCCTTGTCCACATGCCATCTGGGCCTTTGCCTTGGATGGCAATCTTGTTAAATAATGCACTAGACAGAGGTGTGGCGCCACTAATCTGGGTAGTCTTTGTGCTACATTTGATGGTTTGATTCAAATAATGTTAATCTTAGCTTATTGCTGACCTTCGAGTTAAAAAATCAAACTGGTCTGAGCTATTAACACAATCATTCAACTTATGTGCCAAATATTTTATTACAGCAACTATCAAATGGACATGCCTTAATGGACAGACAGACAGATCACAATAGTCATGTCACCTTTAGTTTAAGTAATAAATAGGACGTTGAAAGGGAAACTGGAAGAAAGACAAAAAATTATTTAATTCACTTATCACATAAGTCGTAACACAACTTTGGGAAAATTTACTCAGCCATTACAGCATACTAACGCTCTAAAGAATACAGTGCTATTTTGCAAAAAAGTTTCAGCATTTCATTACTCACCAGAAGCTGTGCGAGTACCAGTGCTGCCACCACCAAAACCTGATGAGCCGCCCCATCCTGACGACCCCCAACCACCAGTACTGCCCCCGAGTCCTGAACCCCAGCCGGTGCCCCAGCCTGTGCCATGGCCAGTACCCCAGCGGTTGCCATAACCAGTGCCGTATCCGGTGCCGTAGCCTCCTCTGTTGCCCATGAGGTATCCCAGAATGCCACCTGTCATTGCGCCAGTCCAGAACCCACCCCCATTATTCCCCCTGGCTCCTGCTCCTGCTGAACCACGGTTCCCAGAGCAGCTCCCTGTTGAGTAAAATGGTAAATGTTAGTTTGATGGCAGAAATGGCAAAGTGACAACTAAGTACACCAATCAGTGGCAAGATTCACATCATACAACTTCCTTAGGTGCAGTAAAATCAGTGTGCACTGCCACTATGATCAGGATGTGGGTTACATGACACGTCACTCTAACACGTAATGAAGCCATTAATAAATAGAATGAAGACTTATAGTAACTGAAGTATGTCATGTGCCATACAGAGTCAGAGACTGATGCATAGTGTTTAATGTAGTTCTCAATAACAGAGTATATGTACAAATACTGTTCAATCACAAACTGAACAGAACGCTTACTATGAATACAACCAAAACAACAATATTCAAACTGTCTTTGTTGTTTTACACACACAAAACACAACAAGTCTGTGTATATGATTTTAGACAAACTAGTTCCTACACCCACCTCCTGTCATGTCATCCCTGAATCCATAGGGAGGTGGGTTTCCCCCGGGGCCACCATAGCCTCCACCATATCCTCTCCGCCCTCTGTAGGGGGAGTCATCATCATCATCCCCTGGGTCCCGTGAACTTCCTGATAGACACGTCTTGTAGAAGGCATAGATGATGAGCCCAACTATGGCCACAGTGATGAGATCACCGACTGCTGATGGGGCTTGCACGGACGGGGTCTTGTAATGGCCATGACTAAAACCGAACAACACTGACAGTTGCAAAAACCACAAAGTACCAACTCTTACCCATACAATTATCTCAATGATGGAAGTAAATTGCATGAACCCTGCAGGCATTTTTTTTCTATAAAATGTTTTCCCTGCTGTCCTAATCAACCACATATATCGCACCTGACAATATGTTTTAGTTTATCAGTAGAGCTTTAAAATGACGTCTAATGTATCATTGCGCGATAATTATGTCACTCACAATCACAATCGAGGAGAAGAGAACTGAACACCTGAAATGACAGAGAACACGGCGAAAGGAGAGGGCATCTGCTGACTGTGGACTGTCAGTGTTTGTTTGCGTGAGCTGTGGAAGAGACTGTCACTGTTGCATTGGACTCACCAGCCACAGCAGACGCTGTCCAACCTAGTGATAACCCTCAACCCAGGCAGAGTCCATCATCTCCCTAGATGGACGGATGCCTACTACTACAGTGTATTACTACTACTACTTGTCAAGTAAGAAAGAGTAGGTTAATGGGAACTTTTTTCACAGACCCCCATTGCCATGGTAACAAACAATGACTGTCATAATGGGAAAATATAGCCTACTTTGTAAATGGTCCCCAGCCATTACAATAACAGATATGACCATAATTATCTCAGTAGCATATGTAGACTACGATATTGTGCATCAATAACCATTTGAAATATTAGTAAATTATAAATTTTATTTGAATTGAAAATATTGTTGAAAAAAATCCAATGTTTTTCATTATAGACACCTATATTAAAAATAAATTATGCAATTTCTTACAAATATAAGGTAGTTATTGCATGGAGAGAGTAATGAAGAATACAACAATGTAAGCCTAATTGATATGACTTTAAAATTACCAGACATGTGGATTACAAAAAAAAAACAGGACTTTTCCTAAATGGAAAGGATTTATTACTTGATAGAAGCACGATTTATTCGTGAATAAAATTTATATTATTATTTTATAAAATATACAGTGCTAAATTGGGCAGATATTCAAATGTAAAACTGAACAACGGAAGTTCTTCACTTTTCATGGTAAGTACTAATGCAGTTCTGATGCTTAAACATATGACCAGAGCATTTCTGTCAGATTTATCACATAATTTTACCTTCCTTCATTGCCATAGTAACTATGTTGGTGACCTCCTTTGCTTTGATGACCCTCCTTTGTCAGGTCAAGAGTATACTCCAACTGTAAGAGAAACATAAAACAACTTCATTTACAGCCATCATATCATGTAGAACAAGTATTGATGAACTATCTACTTTTGGGGGATGGGTGGGGCAGCAATTTAAAACTTCTTTGGAAACGCTTATAGATCTACAGTTAACTCTCCAAGTTACATGCTTCTGACAATATTAAATGTGTGGAAACACGTAACCACTGAAAGCCAACTATCCAGCATAACAGCATTAACAATAATTAAATCAAAGTACAGTAAAACCTGCCTTAGCAGACACATGTCCATAAAGGACACCTATAACAGACACTTTTGAAAGTCCCAAATTACTTGCTATTAATTTGCACTGTCCCATAGCGGCCACCTGGCCAATGTGGACAATGGACAGGAAATTTGGACCCAACCATTCATAGTCACCCTGCTGCTTGTGGACAGGTTAAAGTGCATTGACAATTCCGTTAGTCAGTTTAGTTGAGCCACCGCAGATACTCACTAACTTCGCTAAGTATGTATTCTGTGTCATACCATCTGCATAATGTCATCAAGAAGTATAAGAAATCTGCTCCAAATAAGGCAAGCCTCTTGTCTAGCCCTAGCCTAGGCCACCGCCAGCTGTGTAAACTTTCACCCCTTGGCTTCTCTTTAACATCAAAGCCGTTTCAGCTCCCCTTTACATAACCCTAACCCTGTCTTGTTTTGACAGACTCAAAGTGTAACTCTCAGAAGACAAGCTCCAATCAAAGTGAATGAACAAGGAGAAATTTGGAATGGTGATTACATGGAATTGATCATGAGCCTCATGCGCCACCTGGTTTCCATGCAGTGGAATGCAGTAACGCTGTGTGATTAATGACATTTTCACCAACTAAGTTTATGGCCCACATATATTGTGTATACACTATACAGGTACATGTACTGTTTTATTAGCCATAGTTTTGTGCCATTTACGACAGTACCAACTACCTACAACAACAGTACCACGACAGTATCGACCGTAACAAATTATAGTGAAGTCACACAATGAGTGTCCACTTAATCAAATTCTCCATACCGGACACCTGTCCATAACGGACATAATGCATAGTCCCGTTGGTGTCTGCTATGGACAGGTTTCACTATAGTAGCATAGTGCCATCTTTATAATACAGGTATATCACATGCAGGATAGCAGAGAGAGCGTCTTAATCACACATAATGTAAACAATATCACAGGTATTTATAAACAATGTAATATAACTATTTCTAACATTTGTTGTATTTTATATTGATAGTAAAGTGTAATATATTATAATTATTATAAACAAATCATACATATGAGAAACATGTCAATAAAAAACACACATACCCCACATGAGCCCCGGTAAATGTATGGGTCTTCAGGGTAGTCGTGACCCTCACAAGAAACCTCAACTGTGCCAAACCTGTAGGCATTGTCCATGTCCGTCTTGCATTCCCACTGAAACAGACTTCATTCCATCAGTACAACTCTATTTACTGATCCCAAAAAAACATGTATGAAAAAATGGAAGGAATGTTGATTAATCTGCAGAAAACACATAAATATTACTGATGCAGTCTTTTATGCATACATTTGACCAAACCTTGTGAATGAAGATCTATTGGCACAGAAATAATATACAGTCAAACCTGCTCAAGCGACCACCTACATTAAGAGACCACTTGTCATTAACGACCACATTCAATTCCTCCCAAAGTACCACCTGTATTAAGAGACCACCTCTGTTAAGAGACCACCTCTGTTAAGAGATCACCTCTATTAAGAGACCACCTCTATTAAGAGATCACTTTGAGACCATTCGTTGAGGGATCAATTAAGTTTGAATGTACTTATCTCGGGGCACCTATTTGTTCCGTTATTAAGCTATTATGCTACAATACAGCAAGTACTTACCTGGACATCAAAGCCATCAGATCCGCGGTTGTAACACTGGACAACCTGTGGTGTGAAGCTACTACAGCCAGCTGAACCTCCAATACACTTGATCTATAAACAAAGAATGTAGACACTGGACAACCTGTGGTGTGAAGCTACTACAGCCAGCTGTAACTGCAGTATACTTCAGCTACAACCAGATAATGCAGAAACTAGACAACCTGTGGTGTGAAGCTATCAGTGAAGAAGCACATTTCTGTGATGTCAGAATGACAGGAGCAGTTTTACTGAACAAAGATGAGCAACGGCTGTACAACATATATGAAATGGCAAACATTACAGTTTCAAAATATCATTAAAATACTATTTGAAAAATAAGACGTTTTTTATATATCACAGGCGTAATTAGGATTCTGACAGATCAAAACGTCACCACATCAATGTCTATAAAACAGCATACGCATACATTAGGTTCATCTAACCAGTATTTCTCATGGACTGTCAGACAACCACATAAATTTGTTATACATTATGGATGACTTGTACAAAATTAATTATTCCTGAACTTTTCTGCTGTTCTTCATTATCATAATAGTTTAGCCTTGCTGGTTGTAATCTCAAAGGGCACACCTTTACCTTAAGTACTGTACTTAACATCATCATGTGTGGGTGACAGTGCATCTCACCTGTGGAATGGGTGATGTCCGTCTTGACGTTGTCGTTCTGCCATGATACAGTGTCAACACTGAGATTTCTTGCAGCAACACTCGATCATTTCCACCAGAGCCCAAAGCACCTGCAATGTGCATCCACATACTCATTTTCACACAAGAACAACCCACCATGCACCACAGTCATCATTCCATGACATTTATAATTAGTATGTCATTTGCACAACACAAACCCTCTACAAGCTTTTGAATCCTTTCTTAAAACTCTCCATTTGCTGATTATTTATAGAATCATGTCTAAACATTATGGCAGTAATCGCTTAGGTATTTCACTTGGGTGTTACATGTGTGTTTAATCTTACTCTTAGACCAGTTTTATCTGGAATTGTTCAGTGTGTTTGTGGGTAATCCGGGTGCAAACATATGTAGCAATAACCAAGAATATTACTACATTTTTTATGCATTCGAAAGAACTGTACAAGTCTGTCATAGAAAATTAATTATGTTAAAAATAATTAAATTTCTATTGTAATGTGATAAAGCATGTCATGGAAATATTTCTGAAGGCGTCTTGGAGAAAGGAAGCCTATAAATACCTTATTCAATGACCACTTTATCGGGTAACAAATGGATCTTTGCTATATGCATAATATTTCATAACGTATGTTGTTAAAATGTGGATTGCGACCCCTGGTGTTTATTTTAACTGGGGGCAGACACTGAATGGATGTTTCAAAAACTTAACTGATAGAGTTTCTACTGATACCAGACTACACATAGGTGTCATTAATGAGACTGTGTCAAGACACTCACCTGTGACAGGACTAGAGATCAAGATGAACATCAAAGACAACACACCAACCAGCTGTGGCAGGCTGTGTGTCCTCAACAACATTGTACTTGTTAGATGTGTACCTGAAAATTACACACTCAGTGTACAGAATAAACAAAACTGTCACAATGAAAGTCTGACAAGCAACTTCACCATGATACTCCTATTATGTTGCATAATCAGTATATAATTTATTCCATATCAATAACGCCAATGTAGCTTACCTCCATGTACCCCAAAATATATGAACCCACAAATATTATTTTGATAAAGAAGTAATGACAAGATAAACAACTAGTTTATAATATAGTGTCATCAATTGACAATTATTAATAAAACACAAAATATAAATTAGCGCTATTAAAATGCACTAAATAAACAATGATGTTAGTTAATACTTACACATTTCATATATTGTGCAGCTTTCTATACAAGCAAACAGTAATAATTATAAAATTGTCAACAGCACTGTAAGCAGTGTCAGCTATCTGGTTTGATTTCAGATTGTCTCTGATGTGATCAAGACAGTTGTTGTTGCAGTCAGTAGGAAATGTAATTGTGATGTTTTTGTCTGGGTATGCCACTTTTGAATCACCGATTATAAGTGACACGTATACGTTATAAAATGACTCATTATACCAAGGATGTAAATAAACATTAACACATCCAGTAATTGCAGCATACAACAAATGTGCAGGGCAGTGTCACTTCCGGTATTACCATCGGCAGACTTCTTGCTGCCAATCTAGTCTTATTGTGTACCGAGCAACGTTAGATCATGGCAAATGTAAAGAGTGAATGAGAAGAACACAAAAGACTGCCTATTGTGAATACACACAAGTAAACATACCCCGTTTCGAATGCAAGACATACATTTTACCGAAACATCCCCTAGTGACGGCAGGAGGTACCAGCTAAAGAGACTCAGCACATAGTGCATGCCGGGAAGTCTGTGTAAGCTCAAGGTGATAGGCTTGCATGGAACGAATTTTTGGCACCTGAAGCCAGTCATAATGCCTCGCGAGCTTATATCTACTCACATCTACCGGTATCCAGATGGCAAAAACTGCGCAGAAAAGACGTTACATACCGTGAAAGCATGGGGATTCTGGGGTATGATGCAGAACGTTAGCTATATATCATAAACTCTTGTATTATCGCCATGCTTCTGTTCTTAGCATACATTTGTAATTCCAAGTTCCAGGCATCAAGCGTCCATAATTTCAGTATTTTGAAGAAATGCAGGACATACTGGACTAAATTGTCAGTGGTTATATTAGCATAACTGAAAACTATCGACTGGGAAAGACAATAAAGTGCACGATTTCTCGGCGAGGCCTGTCATGACATTGAGTATTGTTATATTAGTGTTTATTATTATTGTATATGATATGCATGAAGCCTGTAGGCACTACAGCGACAAAAATGTTCCTCCAGGACCAGTAAACACTATTACTGTTAATGTGATGATGTAAATGACAAAATCACATGTCTGACACTTTACATTTTAATCTGGTCCACAGACGGGCACAGTCAGTGTCCCAATGACAATGAATAGACAGTGGCATTGTGCTGTTAGCCTGTTACGCCCAAACGGGGAGAGACTGTAAACACACAGCAAAATAAACAAAAAGTAAACCCACAGCACAAACAAAGCACATTGCATTTCAGTTCTAGACATAAAGGATTATTTATTTGATTGTTATTATGCAAATGCACAGAGTTTAAATAATAAAATGGATGAATTTAGAGAGGTGGTAACAGTACTGAAACCCAGAGTTATTGGTAATTTGGTATTACGGAATCTTGTAGCGAAAGTAAAAGTTAAGGTTGTATTAATCTGGAAGGTTTAACTCCATACAAAGATGATCGCAGAAGAGGGGTTATTCTCTATAGTACAGAACTAGACACCACATATTTTGAGTCATCCATGTGGATTATTATCACACTAAACAGGAGGGACAAGCTATTTGTATTATGCATATTAGTGCCCTGCTCAGGCTGGGCTTTGGGCCCAAGCCCATCCTGCAGACAGGGCCTCTACTAAATTTCTCGGGTCGGGTCTGGGCGTAATTGTTTTGCTGTCCTGGGCCGGGCCTGGGCTGAAAAATATTAAACACATCGAGCTTGAGCCGGGCCTGGGCCTAGTGTGAGCAGGCTGGGCCTGGACCTAATGAAAATGTGAATACAAAACCCATGCATATTACTACTTCATAGTACATACAGATGTTACAGATGCATCTTTTTGGCATGAATGCAGCCTTTTGCATAAATCTAATGGCCCCATAAGCTCACTTGCCTGGAAGTAGCCAGCCCCAAATGTTTACATTAGACATATTTGCAGAGGCAGTCCAGCCATGATTAACCATCAACTTATCACCCTTTGAACCTACCTGTGGACATTCTATTGTCTAGGTTTTTCCTCCAAATCTTGCCTGCATGAAGGACCTGCCCAGTGCCTGCCCCAGTTGGTAGTTGGTATTTTCCAATTGTAGTAACTAGTGTCAACTGTTTAGTGTCTACAATTTCGCCAGTACTGATTCATTCACACTTGTACTAATTTACACATGTCTGAACCTGATCTCTCTCAGGCTAGTGACTGCAGGCCTGCTGGAAATGCCACTGGGTGTCAATGCCAGTGGGTGACGTGGAATTGAAATATCAGTATTAACATTTTTTTATGTTATTTAATAAAACAATACGTATGTATTGCAATTTATTTGTGTTTCGTTTTTATTATAAAAATATATAGGTTCATCTTTTAAAAATTTAGCAGGCCACTGAGTTAACCATCTTTGGCCCGCGGGTATTGGTCGGGCCTGGAACGTCCGGGCTTGGGCCAAACATTAACGGGCTGGGCATGGGCCTAAATTCTAGTTTGCAGGCCGGGCTGGGCTTGACAAATTTTTGCGGGTCTGGGCCGGGTCTGCATTCTAACTTCTAATTCCAGACTTGGGCTCAAATTATAGGCCCATGCAGGGCACTAATGCATATACAAGAGTACGAGTTCAATTGAACAAAATACTAAGTTGCTTACTAGTCTGATGAACAATGCAGTCGAGAAACGTGGTATAGGTGTATATCTCATTTATAGATTTTTGGGAACTGAAATTGACTGAAAGAACTGTTTGTTGAAAGGTAGTGATGATTTACTTCCAGCACATTATTATTCCTGAAGCAACATGTTGATATTAACACTAGTTTAAGGGAAGGAAATGAGCCATCAATGTTAGATTTAACTTTCACAAGCAAAGACTACATGATTGAGAACTTAAAATCTATTGCCCCCCTGGGGAAAAGTGATCATGTTGGATTGGTGTGGACATTCATTACCTATTCGGCGATATATACAAGTGTATATGGTGGGAAAAGGTATGATTACTGGAAAGTGAATATGATACCAATGAATGCAGCCTTTCATAATGTTAAGTGGGAAGAAGAAATGGAAAAAAGGGGTTAGCCAGAGGTGGAAATACTTGGTGAAAAAGAAACAGATTAACTTTGGAAAAGGTATGAACAAAGAGTATAAGAATATAAGAAACAAAGAAATAAAAATAATAGTATCAGGAAAAAAGCACAAAGAGAGTACAAAAAATAGCTTTTGAAGAGGTTTATAGACAAATCCAAACTTTTCTATAGTAAGCAAAAGGTAAAATCAGTCATATACATTTAAGTACGGAGGACAGTGTTATCACAACACATGATCAGGAAATAGCTGATATTCTAGGGAAGTTTAAAACTGAGTTCAAGAGAATAAGGTTTTCAACAAGATCACATTTACTAAGCTAGATGTATTTATCAAGTTACAGAAGTTAAAAGAAACAGTGCTTGTGGACCCGATGGTGTACATCCAAATATATTGAAGGATTGTAGTAAAACTTTAGCTAAACCATTGTTTCTAATATTCACAGAATCATTGTCTAGTGGTGTAATACTATTAGAGGAAGTGCAGCATAGGGCAACTAAACTGGTTATAGGATTTCAGGAATTTTCATATGAGGAAAGATTAACCAGACTAAAACTACATAGACTAGAAGAACGGAGATTTAATTGAGACTTAAGTTGTTAACGGGGAAGGAGAACGTAAAACCAGATGAGTTTTTTAGCATTAATCTAAACAACCTCAGAGGCCACAGTAGAACATTTAACAAACAGCAAGGTATGAAGCTATGTAGTCAGCGATTTTTCAGTCAACGTGTGATAGATGTTTGGAATTCATTGCCCGACAATATTATATCTGCAAGCTCAACAAACATTAAAAAAAATAGAATCGATAAAGACTAGTGTAAGATATGGGCGAATTATAAAAGGCTAATCATTAGCATTGCAAGTGCCCATTACTTGTGTCGTGCCACATACAATTTATGTGTTGTGAGATTGTTGATTTTATTGTTAAGGTCGTTTTATGAATCATTCCATATTAAATCATTAGAGAAGTCATACATTATCGTTGACGCCTCCGATTTTGACAATATGGCCGTTTGATAATATTTGGCATACATGATGGGCTTGTTATCAAATGTTCTGTCATATTTCAGACCAATCAGTAAGACAAACAGCTTCAGAGACGTTGCATGTCAGTAGGCAGTAGCTGAACTTGAATTGTGTTTATGCAAATATAACATTGGCCCTTACCTACAGTGCATATTGTGATTTTAAGGTAAATCTGAGACGACCTTACAGATTTGCATCATGTGGCAGTTGTAAAATATTTTGTTGCAATTGTCGCTATTTTTGACAGTTGATGTAAAATACCCAAAACGAGTAATTGCCAATTTTTATTTAAAAAATTCACTTTGCAAGATCGCTGCATTTTCCAGCTTTAATACTTAATAATGTTAAGTAGAATATAATTGAACATTTTTAGTTTTACCAATGTGAATTGAAAAATAAAACATTTTCTTAATGTACTGTTGTTTTAATGCAAACTTTTGATTCAGGCTAAGTTGATTGTGTATGGTTGCAGGCTTGTGGGCTTCAGCCTTCGACTTGGTTGGCATTTCTAGTCCAAGTACAGTGGTTGGCGCTGCATCTCGAGTGGTGTACATTAATGCACCCATTGGTGAGTATCAGCGATGGACTTGAGTCAACTGACCACAGTGTTTGTTATGCACAGTATAGTTCATATACATTTATGGACATTCACTGTCACTTTGATGTAGTGACAGTTTTAGACATTGAGCCAACATAGTCTGACGAGGTAACAACTAAGAACCAGTCGTTGGAATTTTGATACAAGTTAAATCAATGAATTGAAGAATACCATCATTTAAAAATTTGAATTGGCTATTAATGTTAATAAAGTTTGAAGAGAGATTACATGCAATGTGAATGAAATACCTGCATTACAATAGTTTATTTATTTATTTTTAGTAAACATTGTGTTGATTTAAAGATATGTTTCATTGTTTTATAGATTCCTGTCCATTCGTGGATGTAGTCATGCCATAATTTATGTTGCTGTCTTTTTATGTATACCTGTACCTCTGAATTGGGGGGTGGGGGTGATAGGGGTCTTAACCTCCCACTTCCTATCACACCCTATCTAATACTAAATTTAGATTTTGTGTAGAATTTTCTTACTGATTGGTTTTTACTTTATATGGAAGTCATTTAAAACCTTGTAAGATGAGGATTTCTTCTGACAGCTGTGGGAGCAACAGTGTTTGCAAGTGGAGGGTGCATTATAGGCAACCTTCGTGGAAAGGATGGACCATTGAACCATGTCTTGGCTGGCCTGTTGAGTGGAGCATCTATTGCTGCCTACAGTAAGTGTTGTGCTTCATTCAGCTGAACATTTCGTACTGAATATTACAGCTGTTATTTTACCTCTCTGTTAGAGAATACCTGAGACTTATTTATAGAACTGAAGTAAAGTGTTATGAAATAGAGTCAACAATAACGTCTTATTGCTTATATATATATATATATATATATATATATATATATATATATATATATATATATATTACTATGATCTATGCTATGTCCTCTGGTACATCCATTCATCATAGTACTATATATATATATATATATATATATATATATATATATATATATATATATATATATATATATATATATATATATATATATATATATATATATATACTATGATCTATGCTATGTCCTCTGGTACATCCATTCATCATATACAACCAGATATATTAACATAATGGATTATATTGTCTTCATTTATGTTTATATTGAAAGTTCATGACCTGACAAATTGCACATCATATTTTTGTGTTATAAACACTGTATTGTTTCATTTCATGATGTTGCATTTAGTTATCTGCAATGACTGCAAACTTCATCATGACAAACCTTTCTATGGTACTCTGATTCATGTTCTCCTGGTTATGTTGCAGCTGGTCGTGTAGGCATGGGAGTCCGCCTTGGGATGATCCTGGCTCTTGGAGGTGGCCTCTTCAAGAGCATGCAAGCCAGTGGCTTGAAGATCTTCCCAATAGAGGAGCACAAAGAACAGGGCATGTTCCACCACTTCCACCGCTACTACGGGCCAGGCACACCGGACGAGCCCAAACTGCCACCAACATACACCTAGGGCGGAATGTTGCCTTGCCTGCCTAGTCACCCTACACCACAGTGACCCAATGGGAACTGAATGCTCAGAGCTAAAAGACAATACCTGATGTTGCCTCTGGTTACTTTATGTGAAAGTGCAGTGCAGACTTGTATGAAATACAGTACCTAAGAAGATGTATTAAATAAATACACCATGTATGTGGTTGCATGGCTAAGTTATGCCATATCATATCAGTTTCTTTTGTTTATTCTGTACCATTGTAACCTAGAAGTCATTCATTCCAGTGAGGTAATATCATGTTTGACATCTATGTAATTCTGGAGATTTTGTATAAGGAAAAGCATGTTGCTGTAATAACAGAAGGACATTGACAGACAGATCTTGCACCTAATCAGTGGTTCTGGGCATGTTGCTGTAATAACACAAGGACATTGACAGACAAATCTTGCACCTAACCAGTGGTTCTGGGCATGTTGCTGTAATAACACAAAGACATTGACAGACAGATCTTGCACCTAACCAGTGGTTCTGGGCATGTTGCTGTAATAACAGGACATTGACAGACAGATCTTGCACCTAATCAGTGGTTCTGGGCATGTTGCTGTAATAACACAAGGACATTGACAGACAAATCTTGCACCTAACCAGTGGTTCTGGGCATGTTGCTGTAATAACACAAGGACGTTGACAGACAGATCTTCAGATCTTGCACCTAACCAGTGGTTCTGGGCATGTTGCTGTAATAACACAAGGACATCGACAGACAGATCTTGCACCTAACCAGTGGTTCTGGGCATGTTGCTGTAATAACACAAGGACATCGACAGACAGATCTTGTACCTAACCAATGGTTCTGGGCATGTTGCTGTAATAACACAAGGACATCGACAGACAGATATTGCACCTAACCAATGGTTCTGGGCATGTTGCTGTAATAACACAAGGACATCGACAGACAGATCTTGCACCTAACCAATGGTTCTGGGCATGTTGCTGTAATAACACAAGGACATTGACAGACATATATTGCACCTAACCAATGGTTCTGGGCATGTTGCTGTAATAACACAAGGACATTGACAGACAGATATTGCACCTAACCAATGGTTCTGGGCATGTTGCTGTAATAACACAAGGACATTGACAGACAAATATTGCACCTAACCAATGGTTCTGGGCATGTTGCTGTAATAACACAAGGGTATTGACAGACAGTGACAGGTTCAAATCTTCTTGTTGCCATTTCGATATTGTTTACTCAGTTGTGTAACAACATCTGATTTTGGTGGACTGATATGAATTAATGTTTTGAGCAGTAATTGCAGTGTGGCTGAGTGCTTCCCATGGAAAGCGAGTTTGTGTCGAAATGAACAGAGGATGAAGTGGAAAGCTCAGAGCTGTCCTAAGGATTGGATATTTTCATTGGCTACTAACTTAATTTCGTTATCCAAAACACCTATAACATTTTTATTACACATTTTTATTTTACATAATTATGGCACCGAAATGAATGTAATTGGATCAGTAGTGCCGTCTGACGGTAACAATCAAACCATGCCTAAGTCTCGATTATCCAGGCTCCGTGGTGTGGCGCCACAGTTTGTTGCACACACTGGGGTCTATAACAGTACTTTTCATTGTGACGACTACGATTGGTTACGCGGAATCAGGATAACCAATAAACTAACAAAACAGCAGTTTTTATAAAGTAAATGGAAAAGATAAACCAACGGCATCGTTCGTTGACGATGACAGACACGTCAGTGGACGTCAATACCTATTACTTATAGTTATATAACGGCTGAGATGTAAAGACGCCAAAAGTGTTTCACGCCATATTTCTTTATTGTTTAAATGCAGTAGCATAAGCAGGAATGGAAAATTCCTACCCAAACAAAAATGCGAGAATAGTATAGCTAGTCAACGGTGCAACAGACGGCGACTCGTGCGAAGACAAACAAAACATTGCCAATGCCCAGTTCTTGATACTCCCCTGAACAAAATAAAACACTAGTGGCTCTGTCGACTTACTAAGAAGTGGACCTACCGAAAATAAAAGTGTGCAGAAAAGTCAACCGTAGAGTGTGCCGCAGATGCAGCGAATGCCAAAAGCCAATTCCACCTCCCACCTATTTTTAAAACCAATCTCCCACCTCCCACCAACTTTTAGGACAAAACTCCCACCAACCTTTAGGACCAAACTCACACCTCCCACCAACTTTTAGTAGGGCCTACATCAGATAATTGAAATGTTTGCCTAAGTAACAAGTTTCTGAGAATAGTAATAGTATTAACAGCAGTTGATATTGTATCAAACGGGGGTACCTGTCATTATTGGTGTACGGACAAATTCCCCCTGTACACAATCCTCCCAAACAAAAACCTCCCCGGACATAATCCCCCCACCTAAATGGAAACTAGGATATAATCCCCCTCCTCACATAGCTAAACAATAAAACACGCAGTATTAGTAATAATCTTTATTTGCACTTATCAATATATTTATTAATGTGTACATTTGTAGTGTACACATTACAACATTAGAACTTATTTCCACCTTTTTTCTCTGTATGGCCTCCACGTCGATGACTCAGAGATGCTAGAAAGATGTGTACATTTGTGTTGCTGTATCTGTAGCCCTCTGTAGACACAACAATAGCCGTGCCTGTAGTGCCGTGACTTCAGAGGTAGACAACAATAGCCGTGCCTCCCTTGCCGTGACTTTAGAGGTAGATAACAATAGCCGTGCCTGTACTGCCGTGACTTCAGAGGTAGACAACAATAGCCGTGCCTCCATTGCCGTGACTTCAGAGGTAGATAACAATAGCCGTGCCTGTACTGCCGTGACTTCATAGGTAGACAACAATAGCCGTGTCTGTACTGCCGTGACTTCAGAGGTAGACAACAATAGCCGTGCCTGTACTGCCGTGACTTCAGAGGTAGACAGACAGTATGGAGCCAGGAGGGTGACGTGGTTGTGGTGAATTGTACATGACGTGTTTACTGGCTTTTCGTTTTCAAATCTTGGTTGAAAACGAAAATTGTGGTAAAATCAAGAATTATAAGGAAATACATTGAATGATAAAAAGGAATCATGTTTAGTTCTACATAGCGCTATGAAAACACGAAAAGAAATGTTTTGGATGGGGGCGGGGGTGTTTTGTAAGTTGCCTTTAGGTGGGGGATTATGTCTGGGTGGGTGGGGGCTTTTGTCTGGGGGATTGTGTCCTGTTGGGGGGGGGGGTTGTCCTACATTCGTAATTATTATACATTACACAACTGCCGCAGTATTTCTGTGACAAAATCAAACTGTCTGTTACAAACCTAAATAATACAAAATATTGCTTACTTCATCAGTTTCGTAACAAAACGATTGTGAAATAATATTCACATGCCGGCGTCATCAAATTATCACATTATTCAGGTTACGTGTTGTTGGCATGCCGCTGATGCCATGTTGACCCGTGTGACACTGAAGTATGTTGCTGGGGATGTTGCTGCGCCACCAAGTGGCCCACACCGGGCAGCAGACTTGTTCCTGCGCGCCTCAGCTTACTTCGGTGTACTACAGGAGTTCTTCATATCGCGCTGCTGGAACTGCCGGTAGTTTAGACAGCGAGAGCGAACACAGCTTAATCTTCACGGCGACCCTTATTACCTTCTGCATTTTCATCGACTTGCCACACGGGCTTTCCCGTTGGATGATGGAGTGTGCCCTGATGAGCTTTGCTTGGCACCTCCTTAGTCTTGAACCTTTTCCATCAGCGTACAACTCCGTTCGCCATTTCGCTGGCAGGCGATGAACGTTAGTTAAAACAACACATTATCACTCAAACACAAATAAGGTAGCGGGGTAACCTGGGGCAACACGGTCCCTGGGGGCAAAATCTGGTGCAAAATTAAGCTAATTCTATCTGATACCCGCCCGAAAGTTCAGCAACATGAGACAGACGTAATTAAATCAGTGTGTTTTTAAACTTTTATGTGCACTATTATATGCATTGATCTAATATTTTTCCAATAGTAAAATGGTGAAGCTCACCATACAACGGTGTGAATCATTAATCATGGACTTAATTGGTGACATGATAATATTATTAATCAGTTGACAGATCAAACAATACAACATGTGGAATAGTATGTTGTGCTTTGTATACATCTTATTAAGACACACGTCTCTGGGGAAAGACAGTCCCCTTGCATATGGGGCAAGACGGTCCCTATGTCTTATCCCACACACACATGGTGACACTTTGTCAAATTTATTACACATGACCAATTATGTTTAATACATTGACTATAATACGAACATTGCATAATTGACGTTCTGCTAGCACGTAGGCTGTAATTATGATGGAATATCACAAAACCAATATTAGATTATGTATGGATTGCAAGATATGTATTATATGTTAGCTCCCATTTAAATTTAACAACCATAATGGCCTGATATATTACTATCATACCATTTGTATATAATAGACATTTTAATTTCAGGCAATAGTTCGTTCATACAGTCGAGCCTCGTTATAAGGCGATGGTCGGGGTCCACGACTTCGGACCGCGTTGTACGCGAGTCGCGTTAGGTGTTCTCATATCTGCCACCAGGGAGCTACTAAACAACAGCGATCGCTGCACCAATCCCAAGAACGCTGTCGAAGATCCGTGTGCTTGCAGCATTGTCTTATACGGCAATATGCAGTTTATGAAACTTATTAAACGAGTATACTAGCATCAACGTGTATTATTTTTAAATGTCACACACTCTTGACTCGTGAACTGAATAAAACACATGTACGTAAACCGTTATGGAACAGATCTACTACGATGATGACGTATTGGACCAATAGGCCTACGAATCAAAAATAATAACCTGGACCTGAGCAGCCGAAAACGTATAAGTTATGATTTGATAAACGTAGTATGTAAGCTGATAAAAACAGAAAATGACAATAGGTAGAATTAATAATTGTTTCATTTCGACTTTCAACTGATCTCGAACGAAGCATAATTTTATTACGCACCACTTAACATCAATTCATCACTTCATGTGCGGATGGCGAATTCGTATTTTCGCGCACCGGTAGAGTCTTGGGTTAGGAATTTGACATGTTGGTTTCGCGTCGCGAAAACGATTAAATTTACGCTGTAATGGAAACATGTCATTTCACCCAAGTGTTATGTTGGCATTGCATACTAAATGCATTTAAAACTGTTTATCTGATTCTTACGCGAGGCGTATTTGTGAATCTCGATTGCAATTTACAAACCATCGAAGCGAAGCGAGCGACAGCAAAACAAACAAAACGTTGATACTCATTCACTGACATTGTTCGCCTAATGTTTCTTGAGAATTGTCAAAGTAATTCTAAGTAGGTTTAAGCAGGCCCAAATTCGGTGTCCACGACCGACCGCGTTATATCCGAATCCGCATAATAACGAGACGCGACTGTATAAGTCAAAACCACGGGGAGGGGGTTATAGACCATGTTACCCCAGATAAAGGACCGTCTTGTCCCAAGGATGGGGCAAGATGGTTTTTTGGGACATTTACTATTTTTCAAATGCAAATTTGTTAGGTTGTTTATTTACTGAAAATAGTTTTCCAATGGGTAACGCACAGATCTGTCCACAATGTGAACACATTAAATACAAGCTACAGTTGTTTAATAGGGTGTTCCTTAGGAGGGCCGCGCTGCATACTTTCATGTCTGCATACGCAAAAGTGAATTAATTAAATATTAAAGGAAGTAAAAATACATATTTGGTATATTATTATGTTCATCACGTGGACATGTAATTTTGTATACCAATGTGGCAGGGGCGGGCCGCATTTTGCACAATATCGTTGTCAGTCCGCGGGCCGCATGAAATAGCTACGCGTTGCCGACCCCTGGCCTATAGTGTCAGTGGGCACGCTTTGAAAGCCAATGAACGAGACAGCCACAACGACATGGTGTCGTTTGAAGAATCCAAAAACCGCGATGCATTTTTTTTGGAAATGTTGGAAATCTAATTCGTGTTGCCTGCTAACTATAAAAATATTATGTCAAACTCGTTATTATTTACCGTCCGTCTCCGTTAAACATTCGCTTTAATGTCGAGTCGTTTCGCGGTGATCGGTGACTTCAACATTATCTGGCACCAGTGGCGTATTTGGGGGGGGGAGGCATTGAACCGTGCCCCCTTTGGCTTACATTTTTATCGTGTTTTTTTGTTGCGTCGCTACATGGTAAACTAATGGGTGAGTAAGCTTGTCCCCCCTTGTCCCCCCTTGCCCCCCTTGCCCCCTCCGTGGCATCACCTTTGCAAGATACGCCACTGACTGGCATAAGCTGTCGGACAACGTCTCTGAAACGTATCCTGGACTTAATCTACTCCGCAAAACGTCCAAAACGTTCGTGAACCGACACAAGTTGACGATCATACAACCGCCTGGTCATTGCTCGAACTGAGACCGAGGTCATGCAGTGGTCAAACTTGGTGACTGCGACATCATTCCCAGCCCAGTGCTAGAAACAGTGGGGCTGAAATGTCGTTCTCTCTTCTCGACGTTCTCGCCTGCAAACTGCAGAGAGTGCTAAGCTGCCTCCCGGCGAAGCGGCGTATTGCATACAAGATGTATCGGGCCTACTGCTCCTGACGTTATGTGTTCAACCTGCCTACATAACAGACTTTGCTACCGACCAGCGCGAGTGAATCTTTCTGCCAGTTGTCGAAGAGGAAATATGGGGACAGGACATTCTCAGTATCGACCCATGCCCTCCACATGGAGATATTGTGCGAATTGTGTAGATCCTGTTCTAAAAGTAAAGTTTGCAAAGAGCTGAACTATTCCCAAGGAGGTGTTGTTGGTGTAACATATCGTCTACAATCCTGAGTGTTCGTTGTGCCGAACACAACAACCGTGATCCAAACGGACTGCACACTTTTAACTAAACATTTCGTTTCCCAACATGGACGCGATTTATTTGAAGTTTTGCTAAGAACTCGTAATGTCTACGAACACATGCATAGGCATTTGCAGTCGTAAACATTCTTTTTAGACAAACTAATAATTGACAAGACGAATTTCCAGATGCATTTATTGTTGTCATCATTTTATTTAAGATCAGTGCACAGCATTGTTACATTTATGGACACATATACATGTGTCTTGTTGTGTGTTGTCTTCCATAGACACATCGAATATTGTTTAACTTATGCGTCAATATCAATCGGTTCTTGTAAAAGGCCGCATGGAATCTTCTTTACGTCTTCTCTTTTTTTTCCACATCAATCTGCGGTTTGGCTAAAAGCTTGCCTCGTTTCTCGCAGATGTAGAACTTCTTCTGGTAGCAGTCGTCGTCAAACCAGCCGTAGTCGATGCATTTCGCGTCCCAGCAGCGCCGCCTGATGGCCAGACAGTTCTGGTAGCCCAGGTAGTTGTTTGGTTCGTTTGGCAGCCAATGGAAGAACGACGCGTACGTGTCTGGAAACAAACATCGTACTTTTAATTGGAAATCGGTATTTAACGTATGTACGGCAGAGTAATTGCCATCATAACATTCATAAACTGTTCACAAAAAAGTGAGCATGTAATCATTGGCGTTTCTAGGATCTCGCAAACACGTGCCAAAGGGGGTGCCAAAGTGGTGCCAAAGGGGGTGCCAAAGGGGTGCCATAGGGGTGCCAAAGGGCCAACAGGATACATACGAATAAAGCATTAATAAATAAATTGCCTAATGCCCCCCGTAAACACGCCACTGCCTGTGGTTGTGTTACCTGATAAACGACGCGTAAATAAATATACTCAAAGGACTAATCTATTAATACACGTGTGACATACTTACTGGAAGGATCCCACTTCCAAACCTTCTCCACTTCCAGGTCTGTGGCTCCCAGCCAGTACTCGGCCTTCTCCAGCAGATGGTGCTTGTATGAGACTAGAAATTAACAAAATAATACAAACGATATTATATTTCAGAATTCTGCCATTTTGGGTGTCATTGCAAGCCGTTATGTCGGCCCGTTGTAGTGAGGATACAGACGACTATTTGATCTGATTTAATTCCACTACGGTGCAGCGTTCTGTAACTACTTTATGTAAGCTAATCTTGAAGTACGAATGGCGAGCTCACATTCCCGATGGTAGAGTTGTCCTTGCAACCAATAGTGAGTCGCCGAGTCCTTCACCTCCACCATCCTGGCGCGCAGTACACCGCAGTACACCTACGACAGACAACACTAACACGCGTTAATTAGGATCTATCCATTGGTTGTAATAACGAAATCACTAATACAACCGAGATAATCCACTTCCAAAATATCAATTGCTTCGAATCGACCCTGTTCAAGGCATATAGCCCCTCCCCCCCGTAGTGACACCCCTCTCGCTGTTGCCCTGTTTATTAAACTAACTTTGCTTTGATTATATATATCGTGTCGTCGGTACCGTGACATCACAAGCCTACTTATTAAAATAATAATAGTATCAAGTTGCCTAATATAAAAAAGATGAGGATAAATCGTATGACCAGTTGATTACACGTGCTACGTGCATGAACCGAACAGCACAACATGACTGTGTATACGTGCGTGCGTGCGTGCGTGCGTGCGTGCGTGCGTGCGTGCGTGCGTGTCAATACCTTGGCTTCAGCCCAACTGGCGAGATCTCGCACGAACTTGTAGCACTGGCAGCTCCATTTGGTTGTATCCTCGCGCCTAACCTCGTAGCCTTTGGGACAGACTGGAAACAGAAATATAACAAAACACTCCATTATCAATTATATGTAGGCCCTACACTTGAGCCAATACCTACGCAGTTTTGTAACGTTCACATGGACCAAGACAAGACCACGGCAGTGAACACACCTTTCCGCTTCCGTCATCCGCACCCATCATGCAAGCACCCGTCATCCATCGTCCATTGTTTTATGTTGTTTTAACACAGACGAACAGCAACATCGTCCGTTTCCTCACAAATCGCCCCCAGATCGATTTGTGAGGAAGCGGCCGCCGGTGCAACGACGACGGATAACGGGTGCGGACACGTTTGTTCGCCGCTTTACACTTTTTCTTTACGTTTGTGGCACTCACGTGAAATTACACGTGCAATTACTCGCGAATAATTAACACATTCTTGTGTAGCCTAAGTTACATTTAACCTAGACAAATTAGCTCACTTACCGCAGAGAGGTCGAGGTCGAGGTATAGGTTTTACCCCTATGGCAGGGTCGTCTTTGATAGTTGCCGCGGACACGACAGTGGCGACACACAGCAGCACAGCTGAAAACAGTCTCAACGATTTAACCAGATTCAACAAGATTGCTATCCAAAGAAATCGAACCAGATGGCAATTGGAAGGAAGGAAGGCAACGGTAATTCACTAACCTTCTGATATATTTTTCAGTTTTGTTTTTAAACATATTCATATTACTAGCATTTAGTGGCGGGAAGCTGAAAAACGATAATAATAACATACTACCATACTACCATACTACCATACTACCATACTACCATACTACCATACTACCATACTGTTAATTGTAAAAGAGCTATCATAGATTGAAACGTATACTGTTAAATATACCGTGTAATCCTAAACATACCTCTTAAAATCAGCGATCGGTTGACCATTTTATTGATGTCTTCGTATGTTGATACCTAAAGGAAGAAAATAAACATAACTAAGTAAAATAATCATTTGCATAAATTTGCTCTGGTAGAACTGGCAATAAAACATATCGTTTTCTACAACAAAGTTGCAGTGCTCCAGAGAATCGTTAATAAATAAGAAATGTCCCCTTTTTAACGATATCCTACAAACCTACTTACCGTAAAAACACAGCAGTTGAACATATGCCGTCTACGATGTAAAGGCGTGCATTATATACCTTTCACTGAATGCCTAGCAACAACTTGACGTCACTCCACCGAACATGCCTCTAAAGTCATTCGTGTTGACCACGGACTATTTTAGCCACCGTCCCACAGTGTGGTGACGTGACACGGTGACTGGCACGACGTGACACACCCTCGACGCGTCTAATCAGGGGAAGTAGGGCAGGTGGGAGATAAATAAAGCTAATAGTACAATGAATAGGTGTGTGGTAAACAAGCAGGAATATCGGATGTCGAACTGAGATATGTTGGTAAACATTGATTTAATGATGAGAGGTTGTATACGGTGACGACGATCAACACACGTCAGCAAACATCTACGTGCTCTTCCACATGCGTCCTAAGTTGCCACGTAATCAAATTAACATACATTCAAAATTAATTAACTAAACTCTAAGCTGTATGGTATGAAAGGATTAAGCGATTTAAAAGAAAACCACAAATCGTACTCATCTTTTACGTATTGCTGTGCCAGATCATGACATCGATCGTTGCCTTCACGGTGCTAGATCATAACATCGGTGCCTTCACAGTGCTAGATCATGACACAGGTGTTTTCACAGTGCTAGATCGTGACATCGGTGCCTTCATAGTGCTAGATCATGACATCAATGTCTTCACAGTGCTAGATCATGACACCGGTGTCTTCAAAGTGTTAGAGATCATGACATCGGTGCCTTCAAAGTGTTAGATCATGACATCGGTGCCTTCAAAGTGCTAGATCATGACATCGGTGCCTTCAAAGTGCTAGATCATGACATCGGTGCCTTCACGGTGTTAGATCAGGACACCGGTCTCTTCACAGTGCTAGATCATGACACCGGTGTCTTCACGGTGCTATATCGGAAAAAACACCCTCAGCTTTAATATAAATATTGACAAAACTTCTAAATTGTCTCTGAGGCGGACAGATCCGGGCATTTGGCGTTAAAGAGGGAGGGTGTTATGTCCTGGATTCCTCGACCCCATTTAGTTACTCATGGCTTATCTCGTAATTCCATTTTACGCTCTGACATTTCAACTATTCACACCTATGTGTGGACATTATGAATGCGGATGTTTCTCTTTATCTTCCTAAGCTCAACCAAGGACACACTGAGATTACTGTAAATGGTGAATAATGACATTAATCGTGTTTACGCTGTCCGACAGAAACGATTAGGCCCTATCCATAACACAAATTCGTCACTTGCTGATCGTCGCTTGTTGATGTTAATAGCATTCTTTTATTCAGACTCCACGTGACCATTCACGGTGGCTTCCTGGGGCGTTGCTTCTGTCATTCCATAGCAAGCCCATCTTTGTAATGTTTAAGATTATTTGTGTTTAATTTGTAAAATGTATTTTCCAATGCACTAGTAATTATCGTACCTTGGGGGATTGACCGTAACCGTTGTTATAATGAAAGTCTTCTGTCAGGGTAAAAGGGGCACCTGAAACTTTCTATATTGAAGTTGTGTTGTGTACGGCAGCATAGTGGACGAGACGACCTGGGTTCCGACCCCCTGCTGTTGTTTCAACAACCACCACTGTCAGCAGACAGGCCCTAGCTAGGATGGAATCCTCGGGGAAAAATGTAGAAATCAGGCACAACCAGAGCGCGTTGGAGAACGTTGTGTCTACGCTATGCTCCAATTTGAGCGATCATGATTAAGGTTGACTGACTACCTAGCCACGGTGGTGGAATTATTTGAGCAAACTACTTTCGCGCATTGATTGCAACATGGTTGAGTTTGGGTTGGAGTGAACTGGTCAAGTGTGAAACGTAACGAAATTATCTTAATTTGTTTCTTGAATAACCTACCTTACCCTTACACGGGCACAGGCGGGTGCGCCGAGGGTACGCCATAAATCCCCGCCCGATGAAAAACAGAAAACCCGTGAGGAATTCTTGAAGCTTCTTTAGTGATATTCCGGAGTTACATGCACAGCTGAACAGGTCGAGCAGCTAGGCTAGGACTTCCGAAAGATGCACAACGAAGCATACGATGGGTGCTTTAAATATGGCCGGGAAGACTAATCGTGTCCTCTGGTCCACCTCTTGTAAGGCCCCTATAACAAGATGCCACCCTCCTCCCCAGAGGCAGCCCTGCCGTAAATTAAATAAGGCTATAAGATAAGATGTTTTATAAGGCAATTGTGCAATTAAAGGGGTGGTTTTATAACAGAGAGGGACTACTATGTGCGCGCGTTAGCGCGTTCGTTCGTTGGTTCGCGCGCGCGTGCGTACGTGCGTACGTGCGTACGTGCATATGTCTGTATCATGTAGAAATTAGAATAACTAAGAGTCCTGCCAGCTGGTGTATTTTCTGGGAAGCCTCCTTTTTTAGTCTGGATCCACCCATTACCCAGCAACGAGCTAAGTCAGAAACGCTGACTTGATTAATCATGATTAAACACAGTGTACCCACTGACGTGGTCTCGTCGTGTACCCACTGTCATGGTCTCACGGTGTACCCACTGTCATGGTCTCACGGTGTACCCACTGACGTGGTCTCGTCGTGTACCCACTGTCATGGTCTCACGGTGTACCCACTGTCGTGGTCTCACGGTGTACCCACTGACGTGGTCTCACAGTTGTCCCTGTTTCCATGGTATCACAGTGTGCTCACTGTGGTGATCTCACTGTGTACCCACTGTCGTGGTCGCACGGTGTACCTATTTTCGTGATCTCATGAGTACCCGTTGTTTCACTAATTTACGCAACTTCTTACAGACCGGTTTAGCGCATGCGACTATGTCGGCAGGGCATTTCAACAAAAGTAGGGTACCCAATATCTACTGATAATAACTTATGTAAGTGGCAGTATTTTTTCTACTGGTGAGCATGGACCATGGCTAGTTACACCAACTGAAACTCGTATCCCAACTTCCTCGAAGGCACTAGCTAGGTTTGTGTAGCTTTGCTAATTTGGTTTACACGGACCGACGCCGATTGTTTGGGAGGTATGGTCCCGATAGAGCACTTGCTGGTGGTAATCTTTGGAATACAACGCCCCGCATATCTCCGACCCTGTGCAGTCGACGCAGCTGAATGGTTCAGTCCCGAGAGAGTACACGACGACCGCTTTATGTGTTATAACAACATCTGCAAATGTATTGTGCACATTAACAAAGAAAACAAGCGAACTTATTTTTCTGCAGTCGAAGTTTTATTCAGAAAAAAACACGACGGGAACAGTAGCACGTCACCGTTGCCGTCGGTAACTGATTACGCCGGTCTTCGTGCTTGTTTGACGTTCACATTCGTCTCGTCAACGGGTGGCCGTTTAGTTGTTGGCACGCCGCGAAGGATCCCCGACGTCTCACAGATGTAGAACTTCTTCTGGTAACAGTCGTCGTCAAACCAGCCGTAGTCGACGCAGTCTACGTCATCTGAACAGCGCTGCCTGATGGCCAGACAGTTCTGGTAGCCCAGGTAGTTGTCCGGTTCGCTTGGCAACCATTTAACGTACGACGCGTACGTGTCTGAAAACAATTGGATTAAGAATAACACGTATAAAGTAGAAATACCTTAATTGCAACAAACAACTGTCGTGCAATATATTGTTCTAAACGCTTATGACTTTTCGCATGCAACTAAAGAAAAAGAACTAATTATACTTCTGCACATATCAATATAACTAGAAGACCTTAATTTAGTTTTGAAGAATGTGTTTTAACAAACATGTAGACAAAGAATGTGGTTTAACAATCACAAAGACAAGAACGTTAAGATGAGATCAAATTTAAGTTTTTAAGATATTGACTGGGTATAAAAATATTGATAGAAAACTTGTTTTGTCGCATAAGAAAAATAGAAGAGCTAAAGGACGCGAAGTAACGTTGGGGGTGAACAGTGTGGATTATATATAAGAAAGTACACATAAATGAAAAATTGTTGGACTCGATAAGCCAATGGCTTCCATGTCCATTTGCCATCTGGGTGTTTTGCCTTGGATAACAATCTTTCTATATCTTGTCAAATCTTGTAAAAAAAATGTAAACTAATGCTAAATAATTGGAACATGGCACGTATGCAAGGTTTCGTGCTGTCGTATTGATAAAGTACTTACTGGAGTGATCCCACTTCCAATGTGCTTCCCATTGGAGATCTGTCGCTCCCAGCCAATACTCCGCTTTCTCCAGAAGGTGATGATGGTAGTACCCTGACAGAAGACAAAGCCACACACACAACACACGTCATAAAACCGCTACAGCAAAAGCACAAGAGTGGACTGGCTAGAAAACTCAAGACTTTCAGTCGCTATTCGTTTGTTTTTTTCCGTGCGACTTCGCCGAGTACAGGTGTGGGTCGATTATTGCTACACACACAACATGTTCATTATTGTCCAGGACATTCGATATGTTGCCACTCATGTCGAATAATTTTATTGAATATTTGCCCAATCTGCTAATTCCAGCAGTGTCCTGTCGCTTTAATCGGATGGTGCTATGTATCCAATATTGAACCGCGCGATTATTCATTCATTCTGTTCTCTATTATGTGAATATATAATATCTTTCTACACAAACATGAATGTACATCGAACTAATCGAAAACAGTAAACGGGGTCTCATAACTTCAGTAGCAACGCAATTCATGGATTGTGCTGTAGAGTTCACGGCCTGACCTCTGGAATCGTACAGGCGATGTTTGAGCCATGACTGTGTCGTAGCTTCCTTTACTTCCATCATCCAAGCGCGCATCACGCCACAATAAACCTACAACAACAACAACAATACTACTACTAATAACAACAACAACAACAACAACAATAACGGGCGCTGACGCAAGGCACCAAGGAAGCCGTTGACGTCTGTCTTGAACTTGTCTTACTCAATGATTGCAACTATTTCCTCTGGGAGTTTATTCCAGAGATGGGGGACAGTTGGTAAGACTGTCATGTTGTGTTTTAAGGGTGGAATTGCCAAAGCAGCTGTGTGGGTGGGTCTTCGCACTACTGGAGGAGGGGTAACATGCTACTGAGTTGCGTTGGTGCATCGCCATAGTATATCCGGTGGACCAAGGTGAGTGTACCGACTGGTCTTCTTTGTGCTAGTGGTTGTGTGGCATCCCTGCTCAGAGGAGCCTCTGGCATAGCTATAATTTTGACAGCTCGTCTCTGGATGGCATCAAGTCTGCCTAGCGATGTTTCGGAGGCTGCCATCCAAACAGATGAGACATACTCCATCTTGGATGTCATCATGCTTATCGAAACAAAATGCGCTATTCGTTTTAGAGAAGTTCAGGACCATATTTGTGAAGATAGAATTACATTGTATACAATCCGCTCCAAATAGGTCTGTGTCAAAAGAATTAACCACTTGGGAAGCTGAAAAGGTGGTGTAGGAATTTATAACATTCGCCACCGATCGCATTAATAGTAGCATGTTCGAATTATTATGCATGTCATGCTTTAAAGTGAGTATACAGTAAATAATCACAGATGTGTGTATTTGTTAAACGGCTCTGTTCATCAAATTCCCATTTATCAATTTTGTCACACAACTGTAGTTGAAGGACATATTTTCACAGCCACCACATGGTTTCATGATTTCTACAAATATATCTAACAAATGAGCACTGGTGCTAAATTTTCAACCGTTTATGTACAGTTTTCACTTTACCCCAGCAGGTGGCGTGCTAGTTCTTTTTAAAGTTCTACGTCTCACGTAGTCGTGAATTTACGGAGGAGTTTTTAAATTTGAATCCATTACCGACCACGTGTTCCCCAGCCAGAGTAATGACACCGCGCGGCACCAGCCGATGAGCCAGTCTTAATATCGGCCTACCTTGGCTTCAGCCCAGCTGGCGAGATCTCGCGCGAACTTGTAGCACCAGCAGTGTGGCCTCTTGGCTACGTACCGCGGCGTGAAACCGTCGGGGCACTCTGCAACGTGAATGGAGAAACAAGATAACCAAGTTATAACAGCTAAAACGGAAAACATAGTATTCATAAAAAGCTATATTAATGTATGCACTTTTTTCAGTATAAATATACTGCATTTTCCTAAGGAGTCCCAAATAAATTATTGCATTCACAAATGCACATCAAATTCGCATGTATATATCGAGAGACTGATATTTATGTTTTCACATTGATACAGACATGAGTGCGTAACTTAAAATGAAATTGACATACCACACCATGGACCCGCTTCCACCAACGCAGCAAACACAACGGTGAAGAGCAACACAGCTGCAATGGAGATTTCAATCATGATTTCCACGCACTCACGTTCACACGCACGCACGCATGCACGCACGCACGCACGCACGCACGCACGCACACAACAACACGCGTGCACAGAGCATGCATGATCACGCAAGATCACGCACGATTACCGTCGCGCATGCGCGCACATACGCACGCACACACGCACGCACACACGCACGCACGCACGCACGCACACACACACACACACACACACCTGTTGCTGGCGACCGGCACATCATGTCGTCGCGTAAAGAAGTCGGGCAGACGTCGCCTGCAAAGTGATGTAAAAAAATTAAACGAAGTCAAACCATACGCCACGTGTTGTCTGTGGTACTTTTCTGTTGAGTTTAATGAACAAGTTGCATATTTATCAAACTGAAGGGGTTCTTCCCATGTATTGATTGGTCTTGATCAAACAGTACCGAGGACACAGTCTTATAAACTTACATACATACGTGGATTTAAAACAGCTGTTGTGTACGCGTCTCTAGACGAGTTAGCTTGTATACGAACCACTCCCAGTTGACAAACATGAACAGTTGACCCCACCCGGGGCTGACACGCCTCCTCGCGACCAACGCTGGTCTTCTACGTTTAATCACCTCTAGTTCAATGTAATGGTGTGAAATATGAGGGCGTTTGCATTCACCTGACCTGGTGCTGGCTGTCACCGATGGAACCGTCGGCTTCACGGCAATCACATGAGTAGTGAGATGCTTGTTTTAGCTGCCACGTCATCATGTCGGTAAATTGCCGGCTCGACGCCTCGCACGCTTGGTCTCATCTGACCAGGATGCTTTGATGTCAATAGGAGAACCGCCATTGAGACTGACTCGTCAGGTAGATCTGTCTTCAGCAACTATTTGCTTTCAGATCACTTTTGATTACATCCTGGTATCTCAAAGGTCTGCCAACTGGGCGTTTGCCTTCAGTTAATTCCCCATAGAGAATGATCTTTGGGAGGCGATCATTCGACACACTCCTTACGTGCTAAATCCATCTCTGTTGAAGAAAGCTGCTCAGTGGCTCAGTGGTGTTGAATTTGTTGTGTGGTGTCAACGTTGCAGAATCTCGAGGTTGTTGACTTTGTCCTGCCATTCCACGCCAAGAGTCTTATGAAGGCAGCGTAGATGGTCCAGGTCTCTGCACCACAAAACAAGATGCTGAGAACACACACACGATAAGACCACACAACACCACATGAGATAATCCAAGGTGTAAGACAAGCGTCGTATGTCTCACATAGGAAGGCAATGCGTAAGCTACCTCAGCTGGTGCAGTTATTGCGTATTACTGGAGAAGACTTGTATCCGTTTAGGATACAAATCATGCAAAGTCAAACTGACAAACCAAATAAAAGTGTGGTGTGAGATTTGTCCAAGGATTAAACTCGGGCCCGAGTTTCTGGACCATGTTATCTTTAGTGACTCCTGACTAAAATTACTTGTGGTGAAATCTACTGTAACCCGTCTATGGTGATAACCAATATTCAAACATTGGTAGATTTGAAGAACAACATTAGAATAATATATTTTTGTTTATTCGTTTTATTCGAATATGCCTCTTTTTGTTGGAACGCAATATTGAATTGTTTTCTTTGAGTTAACCCATAGTGTACACAATTAAAAGATTCTATCCATTTCTAAAGTTGTCCATCGTTTTGGCCAGCCACACAATTGAGATATGGCCAGTGACTGGGATATGATGTAAATGCAAATATGATTGTTGCGTGGATAAATGCAAGAAAAACAACCATAAACTACGGACACATCGGATTCAACAACTATATCGATTATATATGTTTGATTCACGACTATAACTCTCTTTCTCTCCCCCCTCTCTCTCTAGTGTGACATCAACAAGCAAACATCTATATAATATTATAACGGTCGCTCATAGTTGTCAAATGCTTGCATCAATGCAGAGCTGCACTTGCAAATAAACAGTTTAGTTGCTGTATGACTGAGGTCTAATTCGTGTTCTCATAACTGTTTTACCGCGCATGGGTTGTTTCGCCTATTACAAGTCGTTTCTCCGTGCCCCAGACGTCACGTAGAGAACATGGATGAAACTGAGTCGAACACTAGATAGATTTCCAAATAGCGCACGTGTTTGGACTGGGCATAACGTGTTTTGCCTTTGACATTTCCTTTGTGAAATGTAATTTTCTGATAGCTCAATGCGACCAGAGGCATCTTATAACATGTTGAAGAGCCTGTGTGTGTTCGCTGATAAGTATGTGTTGATGTTGAACGCCAAGTACAACAATGTTTACCAAAATAACTCAGTTCGACATCCGATATTCATACTTATTTACCACACACCTATTCATTAATTGTACTATTAGTTTTGTTTACCTCCCGCCTGCCCTACTTTCCCTGATTAAACGCGTCGAGGGAGTGCCACGTCGTACCCGTCGCCCGTGGACTGAGCTGAACGCCCGCCGGTGCCACGTCGTACCAGTCACCCGTGCACAGAGCTGAACGTCCGCCGGTGTCACGTCACCACACTGCGGGACGGTCGCTAAAAATAGTCCGTGGTCAACACGGATAAATCTAGAGGCGTGTCCGGTCGAGTGACGCCAATTTGTTTGGATGCTAGCCATTGGTCAGTGAAAGGTATATATACACGCCCTTCCATCGTAGACGGCATTACGTTCAACGTCAAGTAAAGGAAGCAGTGCTTAACGGTAAGTAGTTTGCAGGATATTGAAAAGCAGACATTTCTTTTATTAGCCATTCTGTAGGCCGCAACAATTTTGTATTGACAACGTTTTATTGGCACAGCAATTTCGAGATTGATTACTTTAATGTTGACGTTATATTTATTTTCTTTACATATAGGTATCAACAGACGAAGACGAATTTTAAACCACCAAAATGGTCAGCCGATCGCTGATTATAGCAGGTATGTCTAAGATTTAAAATTTGTCTCAGTATGTCAATAAAGTTTATTCATTAGACTGTCTCATCTTTTAATCTTCTGAATTGGTGACAACATCTCTGTATATAACTAGTCGTGTGTAACACGTATAATTAAAGTCTGGGGCATCCATTAATTAAAGGTCTAGCAGGAGTATGTTTGATCGTTGCTGCACTACAGTGATGTCGTCTGTTCCTCTCCAGCCGTCTTGCTCGGTGTCGCCGCAGTCTTAACGACTGCGCAAGATACGAAGGGCAACACCGACGTAAAGAAAATGCCATACTGTTGTAAGTAAATTAGCTTTTCTGAGCTAAATACAACGGTATCTGCAACTATATACATATACAAGTTGTGTTGTTTGCTTGAGTAGTGTTGTGGTAATGGTAAGTGGTAATTCTTACTATGGGTAGTATATTTTCTTTTCCTGATTCCTCGTGAACTAATTATGATTTTTAATTGTCACCCGGATGTGTCCACCTACTCAGATGTGGAATTGGATTGTGTCCGTTTTGTCAGATCCACCAATGCAACCTTGCGCTATTGTTTCTGTTGTATATATTATTTTTATTTAAACAATCGCTGCTGACATTACATGTAATGTTCGGCCGTGAACCAATCGCACCTGAACTAGCAACTAATGTTCGGCACAATATTTTATATCCTCAACAGGTTTAACATTACAACTCAAATATATCAGTAAAAAGTAGTTTAAGGGATGATCAAGTGAGATTTCCTTGTACACATAAAAGACAACGCAAGAATATATATGCTAGCAAGTAATTTAAATACAAATACAAGTATCCACTCAGGGTGAGCCAATAATGTTCGCCTTCTGACAAAACCAATGCTACTTAGGCCTAATTTATATAACTCAACGTACAACCGAGTATCCAGTACTTAATTACTTCTGTTGTTTGTAGATTGTCCCAAGGGATATGTGGTGCGATACCTGTCCATCCGACGCTGCCAGTGCTACAAGTTCGTGCGAGATCTCGCCAGCTGGGCTGAAGCCAAGGTAGGCTGGCATTCACTGAACGTAGTCAGTCCGAAGTGGTCGAGAAGGTCGCATGACCAAGTGTGGCACTCGTCTGGCCAAAAGTCAACGTTAACCGGGGATGCCCACTGTACAAAATGACTACTGTTTCCTAGTCATGACCCGATGGGAGGCCTGTACTGGATTTGGATGCAGCAATAATATAGTGACACGTTCTCAGCTAATAATTTATTTATTCATGTACCCTTTGTTCATTGTTTTAAAAACGTGACATTTGATTGATTAATACGATTAACATATATTGGAAAGTCTTGCATTTGTAGCATAATAATAACACATTTCCAGGGTGTTGAGGACATATAAAAAATCACGCAACAACACATTTATGTGGAACTGTGTTTGTCTGTCGTAGGTGTACTGCGGTGTTCTGCGTGCCAGGATGGTGGAGGTGAAGGACAACTTGACTCACGCTTGGCTGCAAGGACAACTCTACCAACGGGAATGTGAGCTCATCATTCCTGCTTCAAGATTAGGTTCACAGAGCTTGTGGAGGAGTAGTTGCAGAACGTAGCACTGTATAATGCAGGATAATTGTGAATTTAAATGTACATAAATCGACCGTTTGTATCCCGATCATAGCTTGCCCAAATAACTATCTGCAATGTCTCCCTAAATTGGCAGAATTCGGAAATATAATCGCCTTTTGTGATTTTCAGTCTCATACAAGCACCATCTTCTGGAGAAGGCCGAGTACTGGCTGGGAGCCACCGACCTGGAAGTGGAGAAGGCTTGGAAGTGGGATCCTTCCAGTAAGTATGGCACATGTGTAATGACTGTCGTGTTGAAACTGTTTATAATATAATACAATACAGCAACAGGCGACTGAATGTCCCGTTAAGTAGAGTTTATCTAACTAAAACAATAAAACATGGCCTTCAATTAAATGAGCAAATACATCGCACACACGCACGCACGCACGCACGCACGCACGCTCGCACGCACGCTCGCACAAACACACACACACACACACACACACACACACACATATATATATATAACCGACTTTCGGTAAGCCAATGGCTATGTGGCATTTGGAGCTTGTATCTTATATTTTCAAAAGGTGTTTTTACAATCTTTTGCAATTTTGTCTTATTAAATCTTGTCAAATATGTATGATAAAACATGCAACTGTTTGTTTTCAGACACGTACGCATCGTACTTCCATTGGCTGCCAAACGAACCAAACAACTACCTGGGCTACCAGAACTGTCTGGCCATCAGGCGGCGCTGCTGGGATATGCGATGCATCGACTACGGTTGGTTCGACGACGACTGTTACCAGAAGAAGTTCTACATCTGCGAGAAACGAGGCCACTCCATTGGGCCGATAGAAAAGCCAATCATTGTGAAGGCGTGACGAACGTTTGAACTGGTCGTTTAGAAGAACAGATTGACGCCCACAACAACCAAGACATGTTCGTGCACTGCAATATGGCATGCAACTCACACAAGAATGACAATGTGTCCTTTTCAATGGACTGTGACAATTTCAGTTCGGTCACATAGTTATTGCTGTCATGTCAATCATTCATAATAAAACGCCTGGAAAGGCAAACTACCTCAACACCTGCAAAACTGGTTCGGTTGTTTGAATTTTGCATAATGCGCGTTTGTGTGTGTGTGTGTGTGTGTGTGTGTGTGTTTGTGTGTGTGTGTGTGTGTGTGTGTGTGTGTGTGAGTGCGTGCGTGCGTGCGTGCGTGCGTGACACGCTCCACCAGAATCATAAGTCTTCCTCGTCACGGCCCTCAGAAATGATGTTCATTCCACTGTCGCTATTTGATAGGTCTGACTCGATTAAGTTCCCCAGTTAACGGCAACTAAATAATTTATTAATAAACGTAGATTTGATATAATAACAGTCTCCGTGCATCAAACTCAAACAAATGCAAAGATGGCTTCGTATGAGGGTAAAGCTCGCATTCCAATGTTCAGAGCATGCGCGTGTCTATCTGAGCCAATCAGCCATTGCCATCCCTTTCCAAAGCACTGTTACTAACAATTACTCATGTTGAATATAGTGTTGTATTCTACTTTTACTATGTCAGTTGTCCTGTGCGCAGCCACAGTCAGTTGTCCTGTGCGCAGCCACTGTCAGTTGACAATCATCATACGCCAATCTTTTGTGTTTGACCACCTCTAGCTCATTGTAATGGTGTGAACAACGAGGTGTGTGAACTAAGAGGGTATTCCCTTTCACTCGATTCGGTGCTGTCATCGATAGAACTGTCGGCTTTATAGCTATCACATGAGACAAGTTACTATGTAACTAAGGCTAAGTGAGAATAAAATAAATGTTCAGATCGTAAAGAGGACGACAGCCTTTACAGTGACAGGGAATTTTTAGTTGGTCACTTTTTTGTGAAAATATAAAAAAGTATAAAAGTATATTTCCATTCACTATTTCATACTCCAATCAATAATTTATATTCTATTCACAATTGTTTGTTATTTAAGAATCCGGATAATGAGTGCCCTTTTGTTTCAGGCTTCACAGAAGATGATTGAGAAGAGGAAGATAAGAGGACACAGAAGAGGAGAGTAGTATATTAATTAAGGTAACTCTGTGATGTGGACACTGTTGTCTCCACAACTACAATTACAGATAGCATATTTTTTCTTTTCCTAATCCGTAATTTATAATTATTATGTTTTTCAGATTTCACATTAGATGACAGAGAACAGGACACCGAAGACTGGTGTGTCGTGCTGAAAGTTCCTCTGTGATTGCTGATGTGGACACTTTTGTCTCCATGTCTATAAGCACAGTTGTATATTTTCTCTTCCTAATTCGTAACTTATACATTTTAATTTTGAGACTTAACAGAAAACGACGAAGACGAGGCAGGGAAGAGGACACCAAATTTCAGAGAGGTATCTTGCTGAAGGTTCCTCTGTGCTTGTTGACGTGGGCACTTTTGTCTCCACAACTACAAATTGTACATTTTCTCATCCTAATCCTTAACTGATATGTTTGTGCTTTCAGACAATACAGAACACCAGAGTGAAGAGCAAGGTAGGAGGATACCGAAGAGGAGAGGGGTGTCTTGCTAAAGGTACCTCGTTCATTGTTGATGTGGAAACTCCTCTTTGATGTCCTGTTCCGTGTCATATTATGTGAAGTCTGAAAACACAAATCATGTGATTGTTCATCTATTGACTTTATATATTAAGATTTCCTTTTAGTTACTAAAGGGCACTCATTATCCGGATTATATATATATATATATATATATATATATATATATATATATATATATATATATATATATATATATAAAAAAACAACACGCGTGCACACCGCATGCACGATCACGCACGATCATACACGATCACGCAAGATCACACACGACCGCCCGCGCGCATGCGCACATGCACGCACGCACGCACGCATGCACGCACGCACGCACAAACATATACACACACACCTGTTGCTGGCGACCGGCTCATCATGTCGTCGAGTTCGTAAAGAAGTCGGGCAGACGTCGCCTGCAAAGTGATGTCAAAACATTAAACGAAGTCAAACCATACGTCACATGTTGTCCGTGGTAGTTTTCAGTTGAGTTTAATGACCAAGCTGCATATTTATCAAACTTGAGGGGTTCTTCCCATGTCTTGATTGGTCTGTATCAAACAGTACCGAGGTCACAGTCTTATAAGCTTACAAACATACCTGGATTTAACACAGCTGCTGGGCACGTGTCTCTAGACGAGTTAGCTTGTATACGAACCACTCCCAATCATAAACAGTTGACCCCACCCGGGGCTGACACGCCTCCTCGCGACCAACGCTGGTCTTCTACGTTTAATCACCTCTAGTTCACTGTAATGGTGTGAAAATATGAGGGCGTTCCCGTTCACCCGACCTGGTGCTGGCTGTCACAGATGGAACCGTCGGCTTCACGGCAATCACATGAGTAGTGAGAAGCTTGTTTTAGCTGCCACGTCATCATGTCGGTAAATTGCCGGCTCGACGCCTCGCACGCTTGGTCTCTTTTGTCCGGGATGCTTTGATGTCAATAGCAGAACAACCATTGATACCGACTCGTCAGGTTGATCTGTCTTCAGCAACTGTTTGCTTTCAAATCTCTTTTGATTACATCCCGGTATCTCAAAGGTCTGCCAACTGGGCGTTTGCCTTCAGTTAATTCCCTAAAGAGAATGATCTTTGGGAGGTGGTCACTAGACATACGCGGTATGTGCCCAATCCATCGTAGTCGTCTCTGTTGGAAAATGTTGCTTAGTGGCTCAGTGGTGTTGAAATGCAACATTGCAGAATCTCGAGATTGTTGACGTTGTCCTGCCGTTTCACGTCAATAATCTTTTGACAAAGTGCCACATCAAAGATTACTTCTTAAATTAAAAGCCCATGGTATCGGGGATAGCATAACTGACTGGATAGAACAATGGCTGACTGACAGAAGACAACGAGTTGTAGTAGATGGAGAAGTTTCAAATTGGAAATCGGTTTTGAGTGGGGTACCTCAAGGATCAGTATTAGGACCTATATTATTTTTAATTTATATCAATGACTTGGACGACAGTATAACAAGTAACGTACTGAAATTTGCGGATGACACAAAACTGTTTAGAAAGGTTAATACTGATGGTGATAAACAACATTTACAAAACGATCTAGACAGATTAGTGAAATGGTCTGATAAATGGCAGATGCTGTTCAATTTTGGGAAATGTAAATGCCTACATACATGACATGGGAACTTGAATGTAAACTATAAAATGGGAGATACTGTTCTGGGTACTACTGTAAAAGAAAAGGACTTAGGAGTTACAATAAGCGCTGATATGAAAGTTTCAGAGCAGTGTGGTATTGCAGCTTCAAAGGGTAATCAAATTCTTGGATTGATTAGAATAAACATAACATACAAGGGAAAAAAGTTAATTATACCTCTTTATAAAGCAATAGTTAGACTTCATTTAGAATACTGTATACAAGCATGGAGACCATATCGTAAGAAGGATATAGATACGCTTGAACACATACAAAGGAGAGCAATTAAAATGATTCCAGAACTTAGAGACCTTAGTTATGAAGAACGCCTGAAAGAATGTGGTTTAACAACTCTAGAGACAAGGAGGTTAAGAGGAGATCAGATTGAAGTTTTTAAGATATTGAATGGGTATGAAAATATTGATAGAAATATGTTTTTCTCACTCAAGAAGGATAGCAGAACTAGAGGACATGAGGTAAAATTAGTAAAGGATCAATGTAGATTGGACATCAGGAAGCACTCGTTCTCACAGAGGACAATAAATGAATGGAACAAATTGTCTACAGATTGTGTAACTGCTAGCAGCGTGAATATGTTTAAAAACAAGGTTGACACATATCTCAGGAGGGCGGGTTATAAGTAAATGAACATTGTTGGACTCTCGATAAGCCAATGGCTTCCTTGTCCACTTGCCATCTGGGCCTTTGGCTTGGATGGCAAATCTTGTTAAATATCTTGTTAAATATGAAGGCAGCTTAGATTTTCCAGGTCTCTGCACCATACAACAAGATGCTGAGAACACACACACACACGCACGCACGCACGCACGCACGCACGCACGCACGCACGCACGCACGCACGCACGCACGCACGCACGCACGCACGCACGCACGCACACACACACACACACACACACACACACACACACACACACACACACACGATAAGACCACACAAGACCGCATGAGAGAATCCAAGGTGTAAGACAAGCGTCGTATGCCTCACATAGGAAGGCAATACCTAAGCTACCTCAGCTGGTGCAGTTATTGCATATTACTGTGATAAGACTTTTATCCGTATAGGATACAAATCATGCAAAGTCAAACTGACAAAAAAAAAGTGTAGTGAGATTTGTCCAGGGATTGAACCCGAACCCGAGTTTCTGAACCGTGTTATCTTAAGTGACTCCTGACTAATATTACTTGTGGTGAAATCTACTGTTACCCGTCTATGGTGACAACCAAAATTCAAACATTGGTAGATTTGAAGAACAACATTAGAAGGGAGAACAAACGCATCCGATTAGGTTCTTGTGTTTCTCTTGTGATATAGTTATCAATAGGAGCGTCGCGTCTGCTACTCAGAGCCGAGGTGCATGAATTGAGCAAATCACGATATATATATATGTAATGTTTTTTTATTCGAATATACCTGTTTATTCGAATATACCTTTTATTCGAATATGCCTGTTTTTGTTGGAGCGCTGTATTGAATTGTTTTCTTTGAGTTAAGCCAAAGTGTACACAATTAAAATATTCTATCCATTTCTAATGTTGTCCATCGTTTTGGCCAGCATATGATGTAAATGAAAATATGGTTGTTGCGTGGATAAACGCAAGAAAGACAACCTAAACTACGGATGCATCGGATTCAACAACTATATCGATTATTGCTGTTTGATTCACGACTATAACTCTCTTTCCCCCTTCTCTCTTTCTCTAGTGCGACATCAACAAGCAAACATCTATTATAACGGTCGCCCATAGTTGTCAAATGCTTGCATCAATGCTGAGCTGCACTTGCAAATAAACGGTTTTGTTGCTGTACGACTGAGGTCTAATTCGTGTTCTCATAACTGTTTTAGCGCGCATGGGTTGATTCGCCTATTACAAGTCGTTTCTCCGTGCCCCAGGCGTCACGTAGAGAACATGGATGAAACTGAGTCGAACACTAGATAGATTTCCAAATGGCGCATGTGTTAGGACTGGGCATAATTTGTTTTGCCTTTGACATTTCCTTTGTGAAATGTAATTTTCTGATAGCTCAATGCGACCAGAGGCATCTTATAACATGTTGAAGAGCCTGTGTGTGTTCGCTGATAAGTATGTGTTGATGTTGAACGCCAAGTACAACAATGTTTACCAAAATAACTCAGTTCGACATCCGATATTCATACTTATTTACCACACACCTATTCATTAATTGTACTATTAGTTTTGTTTACCTCCCGCCTGCCCTACTTTCCCTGATTAAACGCGTCGAGGGAGTGCCACGTCGTACCCGTCGCCCGTGGACTGAGCTGAACGCCCGCCGGTGCCACGTCGTACCAGTCACCCGTGCACCGAGCTGAACGTCCGCCGGTGTCACGTCACCACACTGCGGGACGGTTGCTAAAAATAGTCCGTGGTCAACACGGATGAATCTAGAGGCGTGTCCGGTCGAGTGACGCCAATTTGTTTGGATGCTAGCCATTGGTCAGTGAAAGGTATATATACACGCCCTTAAATCGTAGACGGCATTACGTTCAACGTAAAGTAAAGGAAGCAGTGTTTAACGGTAAGTAGTTTGCAGGATATTGAAAAGCAGACATTTCTTTTATTAGCCATTCTGTAGGCCGCAACAATTTTGTATTGACAACGTTTTATTGGCACAGCAATTTCGAGATTGATTACTTTAATGTTGACGTTATATTTATTTTCTTTACATATAGGTATCAACAGACGAAGACGAATTTTAAACCACCAAAATGGTCAGCCGATCGCTGATTATAGCAGGTATGTCTAAGATTTAAAATTTGTCTCAGTATGTCAATAAAGTTTATTCATTAGACTGTCTCATCTTTTAATCTTCTGAATTGGTGACAACATCTCTGTATATAACTAGTCGTGTGTAACACGTATAATTAAAGTCTGGGGCATCCATTAGTTAAAGGTCTAGCAGGAGTATGTTTGATCGTTGCTGCACTACAGTGATGTCGTCTGTTCCTCTCCAGCCGTCTTGCTCGGTGTCGCCGCAGTCTTAACGTCTGCGCAAGATACGAAGGGCAACACCGACGTAAAGAAAATCCCATACTGTTGTAAGTAAATTAGCTTTTCTGAGCTAAATACAACTGTATCTACAACTTAATGATGTCTTCAACTGAATAGTGAAAACATATACAAATTGTGTGGTTTGCTTGAGTAGTGTTGTGGTAATGGTAAGTGGTAATTCTTACTATGGATAGTATGTTTTCTTTTCCCGATTCCTCTTGAACTAATTATGATTTTTAATTGTCACCCGGATGTGTCCACCTACTCAGATGTGGAATTGGATTGTGTCCGTTTTGTCAGATCCACCAATGCAACCTTGCGCTATTGTTTCTGTTGTATGTATAATTTTTATTTAAACAATCGCTGCTGATATAACATGTAATGTTCGGCCGTGAACCAATCGCACCTGAACTAGCAACTAGTGTTCGGCACAATATTTTATATCCTCAACAGGTTTAACATTACAACTCAAATATATCAGTAAAAAGTAGTTTAAGGGATGATCAAGTGAGACTTCCTTGTACACATAAAAGACAACGCAAGAATATCTATGCTAGCAAGTAATTTAAATACAAATACAAGTATCCACTCAGGGTGAGCCAATGATGTTCGCCTTCTGACAAAACCAATGCTACTTAGGCTTAATTTATATAACTCAACGTACAACCGAGTATCCAGTACTTAATTACTTCTGTTGTTTGTAGATTGTCCCAAGGGATATGTGGTGCGATACCTGTCCATCCGACGCTGCCAGTGCTACAAGTTCGTGCGAGATCTCGCCAGCTGGGCTGAAGCCAAGGTAGGCTGGCATTCACTGAACGTCGTCAGTCCGAAGTGGTCGAGAAGGTCGCATGACCAAGTGTGGCACTCGTCTGGCCAAAAGTCAACGTTAACCGGGGATGCCCACTGTACAAAATGACTACTGTTTCCTAGTCATGACCCGATGGGAGGCCTGTACTGGATTTGGATGCAGCAATAATATAGTGACACGTTCTCAGCTAATAACTTATTTATTCATGTTCCCTTTGTTCATTGTTTTATAAACGTGACATTTGATTGATTAATACGATTAACATATATTGGAAAGTCTTGCATTTGTAGCATAATAATAACATATTTCCAGGGTGTTGAGGACATATAAAAAATCACGCAACAACACATTTATGTGGAACTGTGTTTGTCTGTCGTAGGTGTACTGCGGTGTTCTGCGTGCCAGGATGGTGGAGGTGAAGGACAACTTGACTCACGCTTGGCTGCAAGGACAACTCTACCAACGGGAATGTGAGCTCATCATTCCTGCTTCAAGATTAGGTTCACAGAGCTTGTGGAGAAGTAGTTGCAGAACGTAGCACTGTATAATGCAGGATAATTGTGAATTTAAATGTACATAAATCGACCGTTTGTATCCCGATCATAGCTTGCCCAAATAACTATTTGCAATGTCTCCCTAAATTGGCAGAATTCGGAAATATAATCGCCTTTTGTGATTTTCAGTCTCATACAAGCACCATCTTCTGGAGAAGGCCGAGTACTGGCTGGGAGCCACCGACCTGGAAGTGGAGAAGGCTTGGAAGTGGGATCCTTCCAGTAAGTATGGCACATGTGTAATGACTGTCGTGTTGAAACTGTTTATAATATAATACAATACAGCAACAAGCGAGTGAATGTCCCGTTAAGTAGAGTTTATCTAACTAAAACAATAAAACATGGCCTTCAATTAAATGTGCAAATACATCGATAAATTGGCTAGTGTTTTGCTAAGACTGTATCTGTAGACTGGTTAAATTCTAGCAGTACTAGCAGTACATTTAAACACTGATTTCGAATATATATATATATATATATATATATATATATATATATATATATATATATATATATATATATATATATATATATATATATATATATATATATATATATATATATATATATATATATATATATATAACGACTTTCGTAGCATTTGGAGCTTGTATCTTATATTTTCAAATGGTGTTTTTACAATCTTTTACAATTTTGTCTTATTAAATCTTGTCAAATATGTATGATAAAACATACACTGTTTGTTTTCAGACACGTACGCGTCGTACTTCCATTGGCTGCCAAACGAACCAAACAACTACCTGGGCTACCAGAACTGTCTGGCCATCAGGCGGCGCTGCTGGGACGCGAAATGCATCGACTACGGTTGGTTCGACGACGACTGTTACCAGAAGAAGTTCTATATCTGCGAGAAACGAGGCTACTCCATTGGGCCGATAGAAAAGCCAATTGATGTGAAGGCGTAACGAACGTTTCAAATGGTCGTTTAGAAGAACCGATTGACGCCCATAACAACCAAGACATGTTCGTGCACTGCAATATGTCATGCAACTCACACAAGAATGACAATGTGTCATTTGCAATGGACTGTGACAATTTCAGTTCGGTCACATAGTTATTTTTGTCATGTCAATCATTCATAATAAAACGCCTGGAAAGGCAAACTACCTCAACACCTGCAAAACTGGTTCGGTTGTTTGAATTTTGCATAATGTGTGTGTGTGTGTGTGTGTGTGTGTGTGTGTGTGTGTGTGTGTGTGTGTGTGTGCGTGCGTGCGTGCGTGCGTGCGTGCGTGCGTGCGTGCGTTACCCGCTCCACCAGAATCATAAGTCTTCCTCGTCACTTTTGCCCTCAGAAATGATGTTCATTCCACTCAATATTTGATAGGCCTGACTCGATTAAGTTCCCCGATAAACGGCAACTAAATAATTTATCAATGAACGCAGATTTGATATAATAACAGTCTCCGTGCATCAAACTCAAACAAAAACAAAGATGGCTTCGTATGAGGGTAAAGCTCGCATTCCAATGTTCAGAGCATGCGCGTGTCTATCTGAGCCAATCAGCCATGCCATCCCTTTCCAAAGCACTGTTACTAACAATTACTCATGTTGAATATAGTGTTGTATTCTACTATTACTATTGTGGAAATTGAAGTGTTTATATATTGATTGACTGAAGTTTATTAGAGTAATAGTATTCTTTCCCATGTTATAATTTGTCTGAATAAAACAGTATTAGAAACATAATATTCGTGCACACTAAATATACATGGAATTAAGACATGTTGTGTACTTGTCTCGAGATGAGTTGTCCTGTGTGCAGCCACTGTCAGTTGTCCTGTGTGCAGCCACTGTCAGTTGTCCTGTGCGCAGCCACTGTCAGTTGTCCTGTGTGCAGCCACTGTCAGTTGTCCTGTCTGCACCCACTGTCAGTTGTCCTGTGTGCACCCACTGTCAGTTGTCCTGTGTGCAGCCACTGTCAGTTGTACTGTGTGCAGCCACTGTCAGTTGTCCTGTGTGCACCCACTGTCAGTTGTCCTGTGTGCAGCCACTGTCAGTTGTACTGTGTGCAGCCACTGTCAGTTGTCCTGTGTGCAGCCACTGTCAGTTGTCCTGTGTGCAGCCACTGTCTGTTGTCATGTGTGCAGCCACTGTCAGTTGTCCTGTGTGCAGCCAATGTCAGTTGTCATGTGTGCAGCCACTGTCAGTTGTCATGTGTGCAGCCACTGTCAGTTGTCCTGTGTGTAGCCACTGTCAGTTGTCCTGTGTGCAGCCTCTGTCAGTTGTCCTGTGTGCAGCCACTGTCAGTTATCCTGTGTGCAGCCACTGTCAGTTGTCCTGTGTGCAGCCTCTGTCAGTTGTCCTGTGTGCAGCCACTGTCAGTTGTCCTGTGTGCAGCCACTGTCAGTTGTCCTGTGTGCAGCCACTGTCAGTTGTCCTGTGTGCAGCCACTATCAGTTGTCCTGTGTGCAGCCATTGTCAGTTGTCCTGTGTGCAGCCACTGTCAGTTGTCCTGTGTGCAGCCACTGTCAGTTGTCATGTGTGCAGCCACTGTCAGTTGTCCTGTGTGCACCCACTGTCAGTTGTCCTTTGTACAGCCACTGTCAGTTGTTCTGTGTGGAGCCATTGTCAGTTGTCCTGTGTGCAGCCACTGTCAGTTGTCCTGCGTGCAGCCAGCCACTATCAGTTGTCCTGTGTGCAGCCATTGTCAGTTGTTCTGTGTGCAGCCACTGTCAGTTGTCCTGTGTGTAGCCACTGTCAGTTGTCCTGTGTGCAGGCATTGTCAGTTGTCCTGTGCGCAGCCACTGTCAGTTGTCCAGTGTGCAGCCACTATCAGTTGTCCTGTGTGCAGCCACTGTCAGTTGTCCTGTGTGCAGCCACTGTCAGTTGTCCTGTGTGCAGCCACTGTCAGTTGTCCTGTGTGCAGCCACTGTCAATTGTCCTGTGTGCAGCCACTGTCAGTTGTCCTGTGTGCAGCCACTGTCAGTTGTCCTTTGTGCAGCCACTGTCAGTTGTCCTGTGTGCAGCCACTGTCAGTTGTCCTGTGTGCCACCACTGTCAGTTGTCCTATGAGCAGCCACTGTCAGTTGTCCTGTGTGCAGCCACTGTCAGTTGTCCTATGTGCACCCACTGTCAGTTGTCCTTTGTACAGCCACTGTCAGTTGTTCTGTGTGGAGCCATTGTCAGTTGTCCTGTGTGCAGCCACTGTCAGTTGTCCTGCGTGCAGCCACTATCAGTTGTCCTGTGTGCAGCCATTGTCAGTTGTTCTGTGTGCAGCCACTGTCAGTTGTCCTGTGTGCAGCCACTGTCAGTTGTCCTGTGTGCAGCCACTGTCATTTGTCTTGTGTGCAGCCACTGTCAGATAACAATCATCATACGCCGATCTTTTATGTTTGATCACCTGGTGTGAACTACGAGGTGTGTGAACTAAGAGGGTGTTCCCTTTCACTCGATTCGGTGCTGTCGTCGATAGAACTGTCGGCTTTACGGCTATCACATGAGACACATTACTGTGCAACTAAGGCTAAGTGAGAATAAAATAAATATTCAGATCGTAAAGAGGACGACAGCATTTACAGTGACAGGGAATTTTTAGTTAGTTACTTTTTGTGAAAAAGTATGTTAGATGCATTATTCTGTCAACGTATACATTAAGTTTATTATTCGCGTTAATAAACTGTACCATACCATTTGTATTCCATACCCGGTATTGTAGTTAGCTAGATATGTGAAGTTTTTCAGGCGCGGTCGACTCTAACAACTATCCCCGTTCGCGGGGCAAGTTGTTACATCATGTGGGCCACATTGTTACAACAGAGCACGTGTGGCTCGCAAAGTAAGTGTCACTCGTACATGTTACTGTTATTACATTAATTGGATTATTCACACTTATAATCAATTATAACGTACAAAACAATTTAGGTGTTCATTACTTTATATATTAAGATTTCCTTTTAGTTACTAAAGGGCACTCATTATCCGGATTATATATATATATATATATATATATATATATATATATATATATATATATATATATATATATATATATATATATATATATATATATATATATATATGTATATATATATATATATAGTATACATATGTATATATATATATATATATATATATATATATATATATATATATATATATATATATATATATATATATATATATATATGTATATATATATTTCCTTTCACACTATTTCCTATTCCAATCAATAATTTATATTTATATAATTGTTTGTTATTTAAGAATCCGGATAATGAGTACCTTTTGTTTCAGGCTTCACAGAAGATGATTGAGAAGAGGAAGATAAGAGGACACAGAAGAGGAGAGTAGTATATTAATTAAGGTAACTCTGTGATGTGGACACTGTTGTCTCCACAACTACAATTACAGATAGCATATTTTTTCTTTTCCTAATCCGTAATTTATAATTATTATGTTTTTTACATTTCACATTAGATGACAGAGAACAGGACACCGAAGACTGGTGTGTCGTGCTGAAGGTTCCTCTGTGATTGCTGATGTGGACACTTTTGGCTCCATGTCTATAAGCACAGATGTACATTTTCTCTTCATAATTCGTAACTTATATATTTTTGTTTTGAAACTTAACAGGACTTAACGACGTAGAAGAGGAGGGGAAGAGGACACCGAATTTGAGAGGGGTATCTTGCTGAAGGTTCCTCTGTGATTGTTGACGTGGGCACTTTTGTCTCCACAACTACAAATTGTACATTTTCTCATCCTAATCATTAACTGATATGTTTGTGCTTTCAGACAATACAGAACACCAGAGTGAAGAGCAAGGTAGGAAGATACCGAAGAGGAGAGGGGTGTCTTGCTAAAGGTACCTCGTTCATTGTTGATGTGGAAACTCCTCTTTGATGTCCTGTTCCGTGTCATATTATGTGAAGTCTGAAAACACAAATCATGTGATTGTTCATCTATTGATTTTTCATGGGGATTTGGCAGCTCTGATGTCCCACTAAATATTGTTGGCGGCCCCTTTTTATGGGCCTGGTACGAGTGTGCCACTGTGGATCCAGCATTGAGTGTACCGTGCGATAGTAGGCCCATGCACTAGTAACAAGAGAAACGAATACGAATTTGGAAAACTTATTGAGACATTTAGCTCGATAAACGATTTCCACTGGAAGTTGTGTATAGTGGAAGTCTGCTTATATATAAATAACAAATTTAGGTTATAAAGTATTCGCCTGATTTCAGTCGCAGAAATGTCTTACTTTGATTGGCTGCCAAGCTACCCGAACAACTACCTAAGCTACCAGAACTGTCTGGTCATCATGCGGCGCTGGTCGGATGGTTGGCTAAGTAATGGTAGTCTTGAACTAGTTATTGTTTGCACATTTCTAACATGGAAGCCATTGGCTTATCGAGTGTCGAAAATTTTTTCATCTATGTATAATCCGCCCTCCTGAGATATCTTTCCCGAGTGAGAAAAAAATAGTTCTATCAATATCATAAAAATTTCAAGTTGATATCCTCTTAACCATCCTGTCTCTAGGGTTGTTGAACCACAGACTTTTATGCGCTCTTCATAACTAAGGTTTCTCAGCTCTGAAATAATTTTAGCTGCTCTCTTCCGTATTCGTTCAAGCGTATCTATATCCTTCTTGTGATATGGTACCCAGGCTTGTATACAGTGTTCTAAACTAGAGGCCTAGCTATTACTTTATACAGAGGTGTAATTACCTCGTTTTCATCCAACAACCCAACCATTTGATTACCCTTTTAAGCTGCAATACCACACTTTCAGAACACAACTTTCACACCAACACTTATTGATACTCCTAAGCCATTTTCTTTTACGGTAGTATCTCTCATTTTGTAATCTACACCCAAGTTCCCGTGTCCTGTATGTAGGCATTTACATTTCCAAAAATTGAATAACATCTGCCATTTTTCAGACCCTTTAAATAATTTGTCTAGATGGTTTTGTAAATGTTGTTTATCACCATAATGTTTTACCTTTCTAAATGATATTGTGTTATCCTCACATTTCAGTACGTTGCTTTTTATAATATTACCGTCCAAGTCACTGATATATATTAAGAATAATAAAGGTGCTAATACTGATCCTTGTGGTACCCTACTCAAAACTGATTTCCAGTTTGAAACCTTCTTCTGTCAGTCAGCCGTTCTTCTATTTAGTCGATTATGCCATCCCCGATACCATGGGCTTTTATTTTAAGTAGTAATCTTTGATGTGGCACTTTGTCGAACGTTTTCTGAAAATCTAAGCAGACAATAGCTGGTGGTAATCCCTCCTTTATCCACATAACATATTTGTTAAGCATGACATCGCTTTTAGAAATCGATGTTGAGATGGATTTAATGATTAACGCCTAACAAGAAATTCCACCATATGGTCTTTAATTTACATTTCTAATAATTTAAGTCCATCATATGATCTTTAATTTACCTTTCTAATAATTTAAGTCCATCATGTGGTCTTTAATTTACCTTTCTAATAATTTAAGTCCATCATGTGGTCTTTAATTATTCTTTTTAATAATTTACAAATGACTGACTGGTCTGTAATTCTCCGACTTATTTCTGGAACCCTTTTTAAATAATGGTATGATGTTTGCTTCTTTCCATTCAAATGAAATCACTCCCTATTTTAATAACAAACGAATGACAAATGAACATTCTTGCAAGTTGTATAATGATTTGTTCTACTGTTTCCATTAGTAGTTTTGGTGGAATTCCATCTACTCCAGGTGATTTATTGTCCTTTATTGTCTTTATTTTCTTAGCTACCATTTCTGGAGTTACAATTAACTGCCCTATAGTCCGATTTAACCTCCTCAAATTTAATTTGACATCTGAAATTGGTACTGAACTAATATCCTCTCTGGTAAACACTGAACTGAAGTATCCATTTAGGTCTTCCGCCATTAAAAAAACCTTGTGATATTATATTTCGAGCACTGTCTTCTAGATTGGCCAACCTTAGACACGCTAGTTTTTGCTCATAGCTTCTTTTAGATTGTCAAGTTTCAGTCGTAGCTGCATTAAGTGCCTATTTGTGTAGTCTTTATCCTTTCTGGTTCGCCTACAAACCCTCCACATAGTTTGCTTGTACATTATTTTTCTAATAGCTTCTTTTGACAAATGTTTCTTTCTAGTCCGTTTTCGTTGTTTTTTTTTCAAGGGAACAAATTGTTCAATGATATTCTCAATTTAATTTTTCGAATGTTCCAACATTCAATTGTTGTCTTATTCCTCAGCATGTTATTTTTGATTTTACTTTGATGTGAAATTGTATTTGATTAAGATCACTGTTATCCAATAGTTCATGTATTTTGACACTGTCCACTAATTCATTTTGTGAAAACAAAGCTATATCTAATACATTCTCACCCATGGTTGGTTCTAGCACGTGTTGAAGCTATCCTGTATTAAAAATAGAAATTGTTGGTCCTCACCCCCTGTACTTTCTAGAGATTTCCATTGGATGTGTTCGTTGTTAAAATCTCACATTTAGACATTCCTTTTACTCACTTCCTTTATAGCGTTTTGTATTTTTGTGTTATCCTCTTCGTTTATGTTTGGACTTCGGTAAGCTAATCCAATAGTTGTTGTTTAATACTTTTTGTAACTATATTGCACCAAACAGCTTTTTTTATAAGCGTGGATAGATTCTTTAATGTATAAAATACCCCCCCTTCTTCCTATTCGTTCTCTCCTACGTATCCCGTTAGTCCTAATGCAGATCTTCTGTTGTGTCTTTGTTGGCCAATGATATACCAGTTATGTGAGGGTCAATATCTTCTATCATAATGTTTAATTCGTTGCTCTTATTTATAATGATCCTTGCATTTAAACACATGCATTTATAACCAGCTTCAGAAATGTTATCCGGACATTTTTTACGTTTTTTTTGTGTATTAGTGGCCTGATAAAATTTTTCTATTTCGAAACATAATTTGTTTTCAACTGTGGTCGAAGCACAGGTGACAAGAGGGAAAGACAGCTGTTTACCGGTTTCGTGGGTAACGTGGACAGTTCAACACTAAAAGTATTCTTACGCATAGTATGTTATGACTCGTTTTCGCTGAATGGAAAGTTAACGCTTCCAATTCATCACCTTCACAGTTAATTGAACCGATACGTGTGGTTTAACTAATGGACGTTTTATCACGTACCGCCTTTACGTGTGGGCTATTCTTGTGTATTTGTAAGCTAGTTGGTGTCAACACGCTCACGACCATCCTAGAGGTTAACATTCCACAATGAAAAGCTGGCACCGACAACATAAGCTAATAATAATAAGTCGGCTGCTGGATAGTAAGATAATAGAAGACGTCTTTGTCACACGCACGCACGCACTGAAACACACACGTCCACTACCACCCATACACATCTTTTCAAACTTCACGCTCCCTTAGCAATGTCTCTCAAATACCGAGTTGTAAACTGTGTCAAATGACTCTCTATTCTGCATGGTTTGTGTCAGTGCGTGTCGTAAATCAAACGACAACACGTCAACATGTCCGTTATTAAGATTAAACGTGCCTACTCACACAGAATAATGTATTACTTGTCGGTACACGTCAGCCACCCAAATACATACCACAATCAATAGGTTGAAGTAGCCAAACATGAACAGAGACTCGAAGCACGTGCGCCCGACTGGGCACATTGGTGAACGATGTATGACTCGATCACGTGCGCCAGACTGAGGTCATTGGTGAACGACGTAGGCCCTGATTCGAGCACGTGCGGAATTCTGGGGTTATTGACGAAAGGTAGAACACGTGCGCCTTGTCCCTTAGGAAGCGACCGAGCATCTTCGAATAAGTTCAATAAAATGGAGATATGATTAACAAAACTTCTGTCTGCTGCAATTTGTTTCAAAACTGACTCTACATTTCCAAATTGGAAGTTTGACATGACACTTTCATTAAATTATCAGCGCAAACATAAATCATTAGGCCCTACCACAATATGATTTAACTTATATGTTTCTTGCCATTAATCGGATAAGTGGAGCGTAGCAGGGGCGTGTTACCTACAGAACAGTCGTCGTACATGCTGTCTTTCGACGTTCTATTTAGGATTTCTGCAGTATCAGCGCTCTTCAGCATTTTCAGTGATGCCAGTGTTGTGAAGACGAATTCACTGTTCTCGTGCAGCTTGCACAAATACGTTTGTCTATCTCGCAACCTTTGCGTCACAACCTCTGAGGAACGGAGACACAAAGCAGGGAGTAACTACATGATGCAAGACTGCGGCGTTTCTGCAACGACTTGGTGATGATCAGCGGAAAGGTGTCGGAACAGGAAGAACTGAAGTGTGGAATGATGGAACTACATAAGCCATTACAAGGAACATGGTTTCGGAGAATGTGAAAAATGAAAGAGAGACCACATACAGAGAATGAGTGGGGGAAATTGACAAAGAGAACAAAGAGAAGAGGGTGGTAGGAGAAGAGGAAGACCGAAATAAAGATGGAGGGACAGTGTTATGAGAGATCTATCTTGAATGTTCAGAGGTTAATAGCCGAGAGTGGAAAAGAATGGCAGAAGATCGCAATAAATAGAGACGATTCGTCGAGAGGGCGGATCAGATTAAGTGGTGTAGACCTACCCTACAACATGGGCTACAAGGGACCTAGGTCTAGGAGAAGAAGATCTGAGATGCATATTCATCATTTTGTCACCTAGAAGCCTCACCTATCGCTTATCCTCGTTCCTGGCTACTGTCTATTTCTTTCCAGTGGTATTACGGCTGTTGTCGTCGCGAAAGTTGAACTGCCTTACTTTGTGCGACTATCTCGCGCCTCGTGATGCTTTCTGGCAAACATGTTTGCAGCGCCATCTGCCGTTCCCGTCTTTTCCAAGCGCACACGTTTAGCGGAGACGTCAAGGCTAGTATGCGAGATTTGAGTCGGTACTTCTTCGCCATTGACCCGAATATCTCTTTTTGTACAAAGTTCCAGGTGCCATACCTTGCGTAATCTTAGTTGAGCTCGCTCACTCAGTTCGCAGATCGGCTTTATTTGTCCAAACTCTTTCCATTTTATCTCTTCAACTGGGATCAGCGTCGCGTCTCTGGCGATAACTTGTTTGCTTTTCAGCAGTGCTGACTGCCATGGCAACTTTTGATACGTCATATAACGTAGGACAAACCCATCATACAACAATTAATATTAAATATAGATACTTACGAAACAATTTGTACGTAGTTTTTACACATATTATGTTATGTAGAGGGTGGTGTAGTTCCTGTGTTATACAAAATGTTTATCTAGGTAGTCATAAAAAATCGGTTATGTTAATTGTGTGTAATGATAATACTAGTGTGTCCGCCGTGTTACCACGTTGACAGTAACATGGGCCATGCGCATGGCGGACAGTTCTGCACCTAATTAGTGATGTAGTTTAAAACCGAGGGTGCATTATTGCCCAGTTTTACACGTGCAACATATGCTAGTTTAGTAGGTTGTGGTGAAAGTATAGTTCGATACGTTGTGCTCGTAACCTTCATCCTGATCATCACAGAAATATGATCTTCGGCAATCAAAACAACTTACGTGAGCGTTGATGAGCGTTTGTTGCACATAATATAGTCTGTTAGGTACACCAAGTGGTGTCACCTGCCGTATAATTAGTAGCTATATATGTCCGCAGATTTCCATCAGGTAAATATGAACGCGCTTAGGGCAAAAACCACCACATTACACCCCATGGATACACCTGGGACAAGGCTAATTTTGGTGTGGCGGCTTTTATGAATCACGTGTCAAGCTAAGTTTACATAATAAAGTTTAAGTGTATGGTCCTGTTATTACGATAACACTCAACAGAACGTCAAACAATTTGAAATGCACAAATAAAATAATTATTATATGGATATAACGCCATGTGAACCGCGGGGACAAAAAGATCGCAAATGTATGCCGCAATTTGAGAATGACCCATATTATATCTAAGCTAAAGGGCGCATTGGGCCGTGTACCCTTTAGCTTAAATATATTTAGATTTCTTTCCGTATTTTTCCGTTGCGCAGCTACATGTGACTGTGAGCATGGTCAATTAATGGATGACTAAGCTTGCCCCCCTAGATACGCCACCAACCTTTGACCCCCTGGGTATTACGCGTTCACCATCTCCCCATTAACATTATTCAAATGTTCGTTCACCATCTCCCCATTAACATTATTCAAATGTTCGTTCACCATCTCCCCACTAACATTATTCAAAATAATATAACCGTGGCAAAATGTCATCTGTGTAACAAAGAATATGTATTTTTTCGATAATCGCATACACAACTACAAATGTAGACATTCTTAGTCAGTCAACACCCGTTACCCGGGGCCTAATGAAACACGCTGCATTCAAACACCCGTTACCCGGGGCCTAATGAAACATGCTGCATTTAAACACCCGCTACCCGGGGCCTAATGAAACGCGCTGCATTCAAACACCCGTTACCCGGGGCCTAATGAAACGCGCTGCATTTAAACACCCGTTACCCGGGGCCTAATGAAACGCGCTGCATTTAAACACCCGTTTCCCGGGGCCTAATGAAACGCGCTGCATTTAAACACCCGTTACTCGGGGCCTATTGAAACGCGCTGCATTGAAACACCCGTTACCCGGGGCCTAATGAAACGCGCTGCATTTAAACACCCGTTACCCGGGGCCTAATGAAACGCGCTGCATTTAAACACCCGCTACCCGGGACCTAATGAAACGCGCTGCATTTAAACACCCGTTACCCGGGACCTAATGAAACACGCTGCATTTAAACACCCGTTACCCGGGGCCTAATGAAACACGCTGCATTTAAACACCCGCTACGCGGGGCCTAAAGAAACGCGCTGCATTTAAACACCCGTTACTCGGGGCCTATTGAAACGCGCTGCATTGAAACACCTGTTACCCGGGGCCTAATGAAACGCGCTGCATTTAAACACCCGTTACCCGGGGCCTAATGAAACGCGCTGCATTTAAACACCCGCTACCCGGGACCTAATGAAACGCGCTGCATTTAAACACCCGTTACCCGGGACCTAATGAAACACGCTGCATTTAAACACCCGTTACCCGGGGCCTAATGAAACGCGCTGCATTTAAACACCCGTTACCCGGGGCCTAATGAAACGCGCTGCATTTAAACACCCGCTACCCGGGACCTAATGAAACGCGCTGCATTTAAACACCCGTTACCCGGGACCTAATGAAACACGCTGCATTTAAACACCCGTTACCCGGGGCCTAATGAAACACGCTGCATTTAAACACCCGCTACGCGGGGCCTAAAGAAACACGCTGCATTTAAACACCCGTTACCCAGGGCCTAATGAACCGGTAATTTTAGTTTGTTATTATTAGCATCAACTCAGTAAAACACAAACACATTGCTTTATTAGAAAAACAATTATAGTCTGGCCAATATCAACACTTTCAACTAAATAAACTCCTACAAACAGCACTCCCAAGTTCCCAAGCCCACAAAACTCAATCAACACTAAAAATATAACTCAGTTACAAAGTATGCAAACAACTGCAGGTACCGGTTAGCCCATACAAACATAAAGTTGATTTCCAGAACGTACCTTTATAATAATATTTCCTATGAAATTATCATGTATATGAATTATTGTTTATAAGAAGTATTAAATCACCTTCACAAATATTATATAAATAACCTTAGACTGAGTCAATTACCCATAGCACATTCAGCGTTACAAATAAACATTTATGTAAATATATATATTTTTAATATTTTAGTTGTTATATATAAAATACATACCTGGTATGACGGTATCTGCAAAATACGCAATATATGCATGCCACTACACTACTACATGGCAAGACTGTGAGACACTAAATTGAACCTATTACACCTGTTTGTAGTAACAATGCATAACTAAGGAGAAAAAATTCTATATAGCACACCATTAACCTGCATAGATACCTGCGCTAAAGGGAATGTACATTGATTTTAACTGATATGTAGCTAGTTGGCAGTTTTGTTTAATTAAATACTAAAATTTTCTGATGTTTTCTATCTCGAAGTACATCTAATTTAACAATGCTATATCTTGTTTTAATTTTTGCTGTTGTAGTATTTACTGTCAGTAATTGTATAAAACATGTATTTGACGGACCAATAAATCACAGTGAAATTTGTTTTATTTCTCCTTCAAAAGTGGAGATGTATTGGTCTGTCTTTAAATGCAGTAAAGTGGTCTCAGTTTATGTTGTAAAACTAGCATATTTTAATAAATTACCAAATCACGTATTTTCAAAAATATTCAGATATTAACACTTCTGCATGGATATGGTTTTATCCAACTGAGATATTATATATGCTAATAAATTCAGTGTTTCAATGTCCTGTAAAAACAGTTGTTCAGTTAGCCAATGAAAATCGTTGTAGATTCCCTTTAACCAAGTTACAACTTGTAGCTGACACTTCAGTCACACTTGGAGTTGGGAAATGCAGTACCAATGCCACGGCCATGCCGATAACATACAAGTTCTACTTCATATTCACTGATCATCAGTGGCACTCTGTTGTCCTTTCCCGACAGAAAGACAAGGGTATAGAGAGCCATCTCAAACTCAGGACTGGTGCCGATGAATGAGCTGCCAATTGGCTTCTCTTGGCCATTCTTCCAGACAAACTGCAACGTGATGAGTCGGGGAGATTCCTCGTTGGCCTGCAATCACATCTTATCAAGTGATAGTTGCCACGGGTGCTGCCCCTGGAGTGGCCAGGAGGCCAGAGGTATTCCTGTTTACGATGAACACATGGTGCAATACATGTATGGCATAAGTGAACTGGATAATAATATGCATTCGTCAAACGCATAGTTTCATCAAATGCATAGTAACATATAAATGAAGCTTTTCCCACTTTCAACTTTAGGGGTGATTGGTTCTTCTGGGATAGGCTTTGCCTTACTATGATATAAAGGTGAACAGTGACTGCAGTTTTCAATTTGCAAAGCCAAACATTTATTGAATTGATTTAAATATAACTGGCAGCTTTTACACTGTAAAGTTCATACAACCTGTTTTATTAAATAAACATTGGACTGCAGCCATCCAAACATTCTGGCTTAGACAGGGGGTTTAGCTGTCAACAACAGAGTCAGCTTTGAAAGTGGCTTCTCAAGTGTCACTAGTTTAAAAAAAAAGTTTAATTACCAAACACCTGTAATCTGTAACCATGTCTCAATATATAGTTTGTTTTGTTTTTCAATCTATATAATACATACAAAGAACTAGACATATATTTAAAGCTGTGTCTTTTTCCTGTGACTTTATTTCCTATGTTCACCCCTATAAGTAGAATCATGACCATAAAACATTAATAAAAGGGGTCTCATATAATCAGTGTCACGGAGTAACACAGGGGCACCAACATGTCACAATTGTTACGATACAACTGGAAGTTATCAAGCAGTGAAGTAAAGGCTATCATACCGTGCCACGACGGAAGTATCCACGATAGTCTATGTGACCTTGCTTCTCCTGCTGGTAGAATTGTAACCAGTTGTGGAAACCAATGACATCTTGTTGCCGAGTCTCCCCAACAAACACATGTTCAAAACCACTCGAGTCAAGATGTCTGTAAAAACAACCATCCACCCACAATGTCGGCAATACAGTTTAATTGGGTTTGTATTCGTAAATTATTCCATTCTATTTAATCAGTCACAAAACTGTGACTGATTGAATAGAATGGAATATTTACAGTGGAACTGAGTTCTCATTGTTTGCCTGTTTATACTAGAAGAATCAGAACTGATGAGAGGAAACTAGCGGTAAGGAATAGTGTCGTGTGTGCAGAACATTTTGGTTATAGTGTAATAGTCTAGAATACATTCATTTGATTGTAATTGATTACAGTGGTCGCTTTTAGTGATGTGGGACATGATTACAGTTCCAATAATTCAGAATACTTAGAACTCTTGTGCAGTGTCTTTTGTTTACTCACTTATCATCTCTTGACCGCCGGTATAGACGGAACCAGATGTCATAGAGCAGGCGTTTGAAGTCATCCTCGCCTTCAGGGGCATTGCCTTTGGCCACAAGGAACTGGTGCGCCTCCCTCATGACATCTGTGTCGACCACGAGGTCGATGAAGTGACAGTTCTCTATTTGTTCTTCCTCCGTCACCTTCTCTGGTCTGCCAGTCTCCACTTCATAATTATTCAGTAGTTTGTAGAATGCTGGCGACATCCCAGTACAGATCATATAACTTTGCATTTGATTTCAAAGTAATGACTCTGTCTACTTTCATACTGTTAACAGTTATAAATCATATTTAGTCCAATTATATAATTCAGTATAAATTTACAGTCATAAACTTTTAAGTTTTATGAACATAATGATATCTGTTACAAGAAAGCACATTCATCTGAACATTGACCAAAGTGATAGTATACGATTTGATCATATGGAGCAATATATTTAGCATTCCTAGTTCAAAAGACATGCTTACAGCTGTACATGTCTAAATGCTCTCATCACAGCTTGCCTTTGTATGTTTCTCGTTCAAACACTTTTTCTTCGTCCAGCCAGTTGAACAGCTTATGTCTTGCGTAGTCTCCACGTACAGTCCGGGCACTGGTAACATACCCTGTCCAATAACAAACATAAATATACCACTGACAGAAAAATTCTCAATGACACTTAAGAGCAAAATGTCATACTGAAAGTTGGATACAGCAGACTATGTTGCACAATATTATATTACCGTTTGTAAAACTACATAAAGGCATGACTTCTAAAATGTGTCCATTATGGTCAACTGGCATAGCCAGGTATCAACAATAACAATTGTTACTGTATTCTGTCAAGAAAAGAGTGTCACCCAGAGGTCCGACAAATATGGACAACTTAATGAGATAGTTGCTTTGAATTATGTTAACATACTATGCTTTTCTCAATTACTATCTCTTGAAGGTCAGTGCAAGCACAGAAAATATTTCTGCCGCAAAGGTTTCTGTCATAAGGGCAGAAACCTGCCAGAATCTACTGTATGTTTGAAGAGAGTCTTCTATAGGAATCAGTAGGATGAGTTGCTTGGTGGTTGCCTGACAGCATTGGTTACCTTGGAGGTCTATCTCATAGTCGACTCCTGGTTCACATCTGTTCACATCGAGATCCCACAGTTTTGTACAAATCTCAGACAGCTCCTGCTCTGGCACAAAACTGAATCGAAGAAAAACAGAATACAAGAAAAACTGTCTTTACAAAATATTTCTTTTGTGTAGAACACCAGTCACGGAAACCCGATATAAAACCTACAACAAAAATTGAACTATCCTGATAATCTTTTACAGAAGGAAACAAGGTTGAAAGTAAGACGGAGATAGCAAACATTTTCAATAAATTTTTTACAATTATTGGACCTGATTTTGCAAAAACATAGACGTGCCAGGTAGTATTAGGCAGGTGAATCTAATTATTTATTTAAATCAATGATTTTAATGAAACAAAATCAATTTAAAAATCAAGTGATCTAAATCAATGAATATAAAAATATTTAAGTGATTTAATAATAATCAGATATGGCCATAACATTGCTCTTTTCACCTGACAAAATATTATTCATGGTTCTAGCTGGCTGGGGAGGCTAAGCAACGAATGCTGTTACATGCAGGGTTGGTAACTACCCTTGGCTACAACTTCATTATGTAGGAAAGAAAGTCACAAGAAAAAAGTAACAGACAAAAAGAAATAACAAAGATTGTAACTACTGTAACTACTGTTTCCTCTAATTAATATTGTATGTATATGTAACACGTATGTCATCAATGTGTTTGTGTGTTTTGAGTAGATTCAAATACCTTCTCATGGCATGGAACAATTTTGTTGTCAAAGTAGTGATTGTCTAGGAACAGTTGGTTGGTTAGTACTGTAGTACTAGTAGTGGCAGCCTCTACTCTAGTTCATTGTTGTTGGTTAGTTCTGTAGTACTAGTAGTGGCAGCCTCTACTCTAATTCATTGTTTTATCACAGTCACAGTCACACAGAGGATACTATAGTTTTCCGGATCAGAGCGATCTTTAAAAAATGGGCCAGTCACTCCAGTTTTACGTTGGACTAGGTAGGCCCAGGGACAGGGCTAGGCTAAACCTAAAGTCTAGCCCTGGATTATTGCCATACATAGTCATAGACCTACGCCTACGGCTACGCTACGCTACGGATACGACTACGTCACAACCATCCCACAAGTTGGATGTACATTAATACTAGATTCTGAGATCAACGAAGTCTTAACTCAACGTCTACTTTTAAGGCTAAGCCTAATTAAGCTAAGCCTAAGGCAAGGCTGTAAACTAGGAGAAAGTGACGAGTCGAATGGGCCGAAAGTGAGAGATACGTACGACGTGGCCTGGTCCTGGGCCCTGCTCACAAACAATGCGGCCACCGCCCCTGCGCCTACAACTGCCCGGTCTCTAGCAGTCTGACGACATCACAACTTACTTTGATGCCATCGGTATTATTGAAAAGAAACACGCCGAAGAGTTCGAATCTACAGTAGTTCACAATACGTTATTTGTCCCGCTTATCGCTAGATGTCGCAATGATAGATATTAGTCGCTGCTTCCCTCTACTGATCAACGCGGTGTCTCGTCAGTAGTGAATATATAAAAGTTATTTTCTTTCATAATATGGCAGGATTCAACATCGGTGTATACGCTATGCACGGAGTCATTAACTATACTAACTTGCATACCTTAACCCTGAGGTTGTTTGCATGGAGAGCAATAAGAGAACATAGATTGTAGATCTAGACTATATTATGTCTATGAAGAAAACATTTATCTAAGTTGTTAAACTGTGTTAACAATAGTAGTAGTACATATACGTGTGAATATAACTGTGACACCCCATATGAGGAACTGTCGTCCTAGCAGAGGGCATAACACATGCGATTAAGCTTGATGTTAATAAAGCATGTGGGTCTGATGGCGTACCTATTCAGAGCATAATATTATAAACTATGCATTCAAGCAGTTGGAGTAGCCTCTGTAGCAGTCTCAGGTGTCAGCTGTGACACAGTCATTAGTGACATATTTTACAATTTGTTCTGATTATTCTATATGTAAAACATTTTTGAGCTGCAGAAGAAAGTATCTGTCAGGGTCTTGTATGCTCTGTGAAGCTTTCATGACCCTCTCAGTCACTTTTCGGCATCAAACCGAACCATTCTCTCGTGTCATATGACGATGTTGGTGATACTAACTGACATGCTAATATATTTGAGCATATAAATGGGAATGGCATAGTATGTGCACTGATATATAGACACTTCACCATTCTTGCCAGAACTGTTCAGATGTTACATGCAAATTGAACTGTTGAACCCAAACAACAGGTATTACAAAGAAAGACCCCCAGTTGTGTTGAAGTATGCCATATCAATGTCATATTTTTAAAGACTATTTGCTCTATCATATTGCTGTGCTATTCTTTGTACACAGCTCATGGCATATTATTATTACACATAAGTAGGAGTTGTGGTTTTCATAGAACAGGGTGTAACAATAAGCCTACTAATGCACCTATCAGTGTTTGTTCCAGTGACAAGTTGTGACACAGCTAATAGTTTAGCAATGACTTGACCCAATGACCGGTGCCACTTACATACCAGATTGACATGGAGTGGCACACATTTGACCATGAAACCAAGAAAACATGATAATTTAGATAGACTGTGTTAATTTTCCTTGGTCTGAGATATTTTACAACATACCCTTGTATATGTTATCCTTTTTGTAAACTGTCTAAATCCTAGAGAAGTTGCAGCTTCTTCTCAGAAACAAACATTGATAGTTTTATGAGCAGACATCATAATCATGCAGTGGTTCTTTTTTTACACCATTACCTCTTTTTTCACAAATCTTCATGACATTAAAATGTCCAAAAGACCCTGCAAAATAGCCAAAGGGTCGTGACCCCTAGTTTGACAACTACTGTCCAGATGTAATGGATGCTGTCACATATACAACTACAAGTCATGTTCTAACATGTTTGGAGTTGTTGCTCTGATGTATGCCTGTTACTGCAGACATATTGATTGGGGTCAGATGTAAGCTAATTCAGCAGGTTGGAATATTTAAATGCTCTAATAATTATTGTGGTTACATGGTCACTGACAATGCTAAACAAAGGTGCCACCAGTTGAACATGAAATCTGTGAATGTTTCTTTCTAAAAAGGGGTACATTACTTATATTATATCGACATACTCTGTCTCAATTAGACATGACATTATTCAGATGCTGATAACATCCACAACATAACAGAAAGAAAACAATCTTTGTTACAAGAGAGAAACTGTAAACGTTTTTAAAGCCAACAAACATCAGATGGTACCTGACTTAAATGAACCACTTTAATGAGATTCTGACATTCTCTATTAAATTTTAGTCATCTATGAGAAAGACAGAAACATGACAAGTTGTATTGAATATGGAAGTCCCTTATTTTTTAAATAAGTTGTGTGCATTAAAACATCAGCAATAGTTTCTCTGCAAGAATTAACATCGTAGAGCATTTATTTGTTGTTATTATTAGCTCCGAGACAACTTAAATGCACCTCCAACTGTCCCAACCATTGGTGACCAAAACTACCCAAAATATACCTACCTCAGGATAAAAACATTGTATAACTGTCCAGACCTGACATGTTGGCTGTGGGTATTGTTATCAGAATGAGTGATTGCAGTCAGGACCAGAGTAATCACCAACGATTACCTCTGTCTAGCAACAAATCCAACAGATACATTCTCAGTGGTTTGTGGTGACACTGGCTGAGCTGGGGAGCCCACAACAGCCTTATTTTAAGCCCCAACTTATCCTAGCATCTATGTCTGACTGCCAAACAACATACACAGTCTCTTAGTTGGTTAGACATCAAATAACTCAATACTAACAACTGTACTTAATTTGCACAGTTACACCAGATATCGGGTACATCAAAAATTGTTTAGTTTGGTCAATATTGTATTTTATAAACCACATCTACATAACTATGGAGGGGAACATATATTTATGAACTAGTGAATAATGATTTGAACACAAAGAAAGTAAATATTCATATTCATGCAGGCAAAACTATATAATTTTATTGCATGTTTTGTTTGATTCTCACTACAGCAAATAAACCTTACAACAGGAACCAACACTGACGGGCAAGCAATAACTGAAGCCTAACGGTTGGCAGTCACTGTCAACATCTCTTCACACTGCCATTGGTCTACTTTTTAGGTAATACTGATAGCACTTCTGCTGGTACTGCTTTTTATGCATGTCTACATTAACCCTTGGCCCCTAGCTGCTCGTACTGTGATGCCATGTAGCTACTGGTGAAAGTGGAGCTGTGTTTGACAACACTCATAACGCTGATGTCTCCTCAACATCATCTATGCCTATATAGATAAACAAAATAAAGCAATATTTGACGCACAAAGTAGACGAATAAAAAATAACAGCAATATCAACATAACAAATATAATATAGTCAATTAAGAACACCATTGTTGTCCTAAAAATCTGTTAACAGTCATTGGTAAAGAATTTTGGCAAAATATAATGAAAACTTGACAGTAGTCATTATCAACTGTGATAATTAAAACATTGAAAATGTGATCCATCACAACATGATAATGTATGAATGTCAGCAAACACATACACAACTTTTCATAGAATTTTTGCATTCAATGTGTATACATAGAACTAAAGTAGGTGCATCAACTTTATCTTGATATCCATGTCAGCCATCATTAATAGGCAGCAAAATATATGAGAGTGGGAATATATTACTTATACTGGTGGCTACCTGCTTGGATTTTGGTATTTTCGGAATTTGCCATTAAAATGTCCATTATTATAGGTTGTGAACCAGATACATATCACAAGAGGGAACTGTCATTTATGACCTCAGACCATGTCAGATTTTCATTGGTTCATGATAAGTGAAGACAAAAACTAATTCAATGGAAATAGAAAATTTTCTATTTCCATATGACTAGGTAGATGAACTGAAATCACTTAGTTGCACAAATCAAGTTAGTAGAACTAAAGTCACCACTAAAGACAAAGTAGATGACACAGTGTGGTCATTGAAAACATATAATATGTTTCTTGCCAAAGTCAACTCTTAAATTACATTTTCTCTCTTAATAATTAATACTGCATTGGATGCAAAGGCTACATGCAATGACCAACACAACCATCCACAACACACGCATGCATGCACGCACACACATATCACTTAATAATAAAAGCAAATATACTTATCATGTGTGCATCGGTCATACATATAATTTATCATTCATTGTTAATGATCACATGTGTGTATTGATCATATATATGAAGTGATCATATATTGATCAATACATATGTATTGACCATACATATAATCACCATACATATATAATGATCAAACATATAGCATAGTGTAAACATGACACACTTCCATATAATATGTTAACAATGACCATAGATACAACCTTCATCCATCTGCTGTCAGTGATGTGAAAGAAAACGTTACTGCTGTCAGACTATACATCACTCTGCAATATGCAGCTGATGGGATGTGACAGTTTGGAACATCCTTGCCTAATGTCAGATTCAATGTGCATACTTGCATGTTCCTTGTTTCCCAATATGGGATGTCTATGATGAACAATCAGGATGCACAAGAATTTGTTGGAACCGAAGCAATTAGTGAACTTGTTAACTATTACAATTATCATTAACTGATTTATTTACTCCAACACAAACTACTTCTAAGCTAAAGCAATTATCAGCAATACAATAATATATGTACAACAACACCATTAACTTGACATATAAACAGCAATAAGCAACTGTAAACTGTGATGTAAATATTACAAAATATTTAAGTAATTTACCATGGGATTACATTTTGAATGCAAAATTACTTCATGAATAGATAACATGCTACAAGAACTACATTACTGCAATCACATAGCCTCCACACAGAAACACACCTACATGAATACAACCTGTATTCATGGGAATGTCTGTTAGGTTAGCAGTTTGTGCAACATGTCAATTACTACTCTATTATATTAAATGCAACAAACAGTGGTATTTTGATGCTAAATGGATAATGAAGTCACTAATCTATAGACCTGTGTTCATGTGTGAAACAAAATGACAAATCATGAAGGAATGTTGCAGCTAGTTGGCAAAGACATGTCACCCATTCCCAATTCCAATGGCACTGATCAATGTTAACAAACCAGCAAGAACACAGCAATTACATGTACACAATGAAGACTACCTGCGTTTTGACCTCTGCACAGTTGTATCTTCAAAAAAAAGACCTGAACGTTAACTATTGGCACTTCTCTTACAAAGCTGCCAATGTGAAGATCACATATCCAAGGTTACAGCTACATCTGTCCAAACCATGTCAACTTTCATAACTTTCTGACATGTTGAAGGGCATCCATCAGGCACAAAGCAATTAACATTGAAGGTCACAAAGTACCTACTGAGGCCATCTTTGAACTTCTACAACAAAGCACAAGTTTGTTTAAATCAGCATCACTGTGTCAGTGAACTGTCATGCTGTGGTTGTGCTTTCTTTACACCACACAACCACTTGATAATGCGAGCGTTTCGCTCCACGATGGATGTAGTCTGTCCAGCAGACTTGTGTACAGTGTCGAGGCATGCGCGAGATGTCACTGGGTCTGTGTATGAGTCATCGCTGTAGATGCTGCGTGGGTTGGCTGATGTCAGTGAGCTTGAGCAGTCAAACATGTTGAGCATAGACGCTGATGGAGCTTGTGCTGTGGGTACACTCAACATTGGTTCAAGCACACTCTGCTCAAGTCCCATACTGTTGAAGAACCGTTCCAAGTCAGCACTATTGCGCGAAAACCTGGCACTGATGTCCGAGCTACTCGAATGTCGCTTGATGACTTCAGAACGTGATCGCGACACGCCTTTTCTGTGGCGGCGCACTATGACTGCAGGCGCATTGGAGTCTTCGAGCTGAGCACTAGATCCGATGCCACTGAGTTGGTCGACATCAGAACCACTGTCTGTGCCTTGATCCTTAGTCAGCCGTAACCTAGGTTTGTCAGTACACTGTGCCACATGCTCCATTACTGAGCCATCACAGTGCTGCATGCTGCGTGCATGCTGCGACTGGCCAGTACAATGTATCTCAGTGCCACAGTGTTCATGCTGCGGACACGGACCGCTGTCAATGTCTACTTCCTGCCTGGCCGTGTCCTCACAGTCGGGTGAAGGGAAGATTCCTCCAAACCTTGGGAAGCATTGTCTTTCTGCTAATGAGCATGGCTGTTCTGCCTCCGTAGTCAGAGTCGACTTACATCTGCAAACACAGGGAAGTCACAGGATGGTTAACAGCATATGAAGAGTGCTGATCAATAATTTAGCTGCCATTGATCAGTGACAGGCGCGAGACGAGCGGTGAATAAATAAAACTGGCTGAGGATGTGGACTGAGCAAGCCCACCCTGAGAGGCTAATTAAACGTTCTTAGTCATGTCTCTAAGTTATTAGTTAAGTTAGGCTATTGTTTTGTTTCATTTACTGACACAGTTGCTGTTAAAATGCATTCTTATGTAACAGCAGTAACATTTAATTGTGATGACACAAGTCCTTTAAAACATAGTGTGGGATGGCGTTTGTATTGATGAAACAATTATAATTATATTTCAAGTACCAGAGATGAAATGACATGGACATATAATAGGCACCCCTGTATATGTCCCCTGTACTGTAGCTATCATATCGATGCAAGAAAAGGGAAAACGATTGCAAAACGAGGCTAAAAAACATCCAGTGACTTGCCAATGTCAATAACAGGTAAAAATAAATTAGTCAATGTAGGGAATATAGGTCTGGAGATGTACCCCTTTAAGACACCCATAGAAAAGTATGACCCACACACCTGTATATATAGTCTGACCTCACACACCTGTAGATATAGTCTGATCTCACACACCTATACATATAGTCTTACCTCACACACCTATACATATAGTCTGACCTCACACACCTGTACATAATGTCTGATCTCACACACCTATACATATATTCTGACCTCACACACCCGTACATACAGTCTGATGGTGACCCCACACACCTAAACATATAGTCTGACCTCACACACCTATACATATAGTCTGACCACACACATATGTACATATAGTCTGACCTCATGCACCTGCACATATAGTCAGACCTCACACACCTGCACATATAGTCTGACCTCACACACCTGCACAAATAGTCTGATCTCACACACCTGCACATATAGTCAGACCTCAAGTCTCAAGTAGTTATACTCCAAACAGCCCAATCTTGAGCTAACGCAGGAGTTTGGACCAACGGCTTTTAGTGTCTCTTCCGAAAGACACGGGCAAAGTGGGGTGAACGAAATTGCCCAAGCTTCGAAACGGCGGAGGTGGAATCGAACCACCGTCCTCTTGATCGACAGGCGGGTGCTCTAACCATTAGACCACCGCTCCCACACCTGTACATATAGTCTGACCTCACACTCCTATACATATAGTCTAACCTCACACACATGTACATGTAGTCTGACCACACACCTATACACATAGTCTAACCTCACACACCTGTACATATAGTCTGACCCCAAACACCTGTACATATAGTCTGACCTCACAAACCTTTACATGTAGTCTGACCTCACACACCTGTACATATAGTCTGACCACACACACCTATACATATAGTCTGACCACACACACCTGTACATATATTTTGACCACACACACCTGTACATAAGGTCTGACCTCACACACCTGTACATATAGTCTGACCTCACACACCTATACATATAGTCTGACCACACACACATATACAGTCTGACCACACACACCTATACATATAGTCTGACCCCAAACACCTGTACATATAGTCCGAACTCACACACTGAAGACTTAACACGTTTAACGGACCATCCTCAATTAAGTATTTTTGCTTATCTCAGAATCATTTTGTTGCGAAAAAAACAAACCTATCAAGCATCCACTATGACTTACTAGCCCATTTATACATATAGTCTGACCTCACACACCTGTACATATAGTCTGACCCCAAACACCTGTACATACAGTCAGACCTCACACACCTTTACATGTAGTCTGACCTCACACACCTATACATATAGTCTGACCACACACATATGTACATATAGTCTGACCTCACACACCTGCACATATAGTCAGACCTCACACACCTGCACATATAGTCTGACCTCACACACCTGCACAAATAGTCTGATCTCACACACCTGCACATATAGTCAGACCTCACACACCTGTACATATAGTCTGACCTCACATTCCTATACATATAGTCTAACCTCACACACCTATACATATAGTCTGACCACACAGACATATACACAGTCTGACCACACACACACCTATACATATAGTCTGACCCCAAACACCTGTACATATAGTCTGACCTCACACACCTGTACACATAGTCTGACCTCACACACTGAAGACTTAACACGTTTAAAGGACCTTCCTCAATTAAGCATTTTTGCTTATCTCAGAATCATTTTCTTGTGAAAAATCAAACCTATCCACTCTGACTTACTAGCCCATTTATGCCAATGTGTTATTTATTTTTGATGAAATTATCGGACAAACTATTAACTTATTTATGACCAGGTCTGCTAAAAATTCGGCCACAAAGTGGCAAAAGTGGTCCAGTTCTATATAACATAACATATATATATATATATATATATAAATATATATATATATAAGACTAAGCGCACTTTTGTAATTAACTGTTTCAGTGCCAGCCAAAATGACACTGACACACAAGAACTGCATGGCATTTTTTTAAACAATACGTTCTAAACTTGTATTTTATGTGTTTAGCATGCACATTTCACCAAGTAAACTATATATTTCCAGAAAGGGGAGACAATTTTCTATTTAATTCCAGAAATGTAACAGTCAGGTAACACAACGTTACGGAACATAACACAACGTCAGGTAACATAATACTTTCACTAACACACGGGCATCATCATCCGATACATATAAAGATAGGAAATTTTGGTTTTGGGTTACGACTCTGCACTCAAATGCAGGCAAATATATGCATCATCGACATAACAGCAAGCAAATGCAACTTTTCATAACATTTAATCTCATTAGCTAATTTCCATCAACAACATTGCTTCCAGTCTAAGCCAACAGATGTCACAAAACAACATTGCTTCCAGTCTAAGCCAACAGATATCGCAAAACAACATTGCTTCCAGTCTAAGCCAACAGATGTCACAAAACAACATTGCTTCCAGTCTAAGCCAACAGATGTCGCAAAACAACATTGCTTCCAGTCTAAGCCAACAGATGTCGCAAAACAACATTGCTTCCAGTCAAAGCCAACACACGTCGCAAAACAACACTGCTTCCAGTCTAAGCCAACAGACGTTGCAAAACAGAATTGACAAATTTGGCTGTGTGGCTTTTCATTTTTAAATAAGTCATTGACGATATTGGCTGGCTGGCACAGAAATGGTAAAATTACCTCATCAAACGATCAAAGTAAAATCTTTTGATGATGTTATTAAACCGAATGTGTATATTAGTTATTACAACTTAAATGATTCAAACACCACAGATCTGAACATCAACAAAGCTGATTTGCGATGGGCTGGCTATGAGTCTTAAATAAATTTGAGGAGGGAATTTTAATGTCTTGTATGACACCAGACAGGTGTCAACTTGTACACATGTCCTGTCAGACTGGTGAAAGTGGTTGCCACACAAACACCACTTGGGGTGACCTTGCTGGCTGTCAGGCACTGGTGTGTCACCATGGTAACCACACAAGTTCTGCCTTAACCTGAGACCATTATCTCATCAATATCAATTAAACTTCACAAACGTGATACACACGCAGGAGAGCGCTTAGTAACACACACCTCCAGTTTTCAACAGGGGTTTAATCAATTATATCATTCAGAGCTTCTGATATACGTCCTCTCAGATTGATGTAATATAAACTTTGGAATGTTGTAGGAAATAGAATCATCAACTTCCATTAATAGAAAATGTATTCAGTTGGACACCACTTAATTATCATACTATACCACAACAACGTAAAACGTATGGCAATGTAATGACACCAAATTAATCCTTTTTGCATTCAAACATGCACAAATCAGTTCCATGAAGGTTAATCCCAAATGCTACACTCAGTCTAACCAGTTAATACACAGCAAAAATTAAGGGTCCTATCTTTCTCATTAAGACTATTAATGAGGTCAAAGGGCATGTTTCCTAGCCAACGATGGAAGTCTATGCAAGTAAAGCTTCAATGCTTTCCTCTGATTAAGCTAGATGTGCCAGTCTGAACTATTCCATCCCATGTTAAATTGTAGCTGTCTTTACAGCCTTGCTGTGTTAACCAGTGGCATTAGCAGCCTAGATCACATTCATATTAACCCTTTCATCCCCAGTGTTACATGCGCAGCTTTAATGTGCAGATTGGAGACATTCTCCTGTGATTTCATAGGACTGTGTATTAGTCTTGTAGTGGCTCTGCATTGGGTCTACAGGGAGTTATTTGAAAGCTGGCTGAACTAGATCTAATATAATAAAGGAAACACACCTGCTACACAAGCCACAGCCAACAGATGTTTGTTTACACAGCTGTAGAATTGTATGACTTGTATGCTGCTCAAATGTTTCAAAAAGGCAAGTGAAACCTAAGGCATTTGCAGTGTGTTATTTTTGGATGGGGACAATAACCGCAATGAGTCATCTGTGTAGTGAATAACAGGATGCCTTTAATTGGTGTTTATAGCACCTTGTGGTGACTGGGGTTGGAGGGGGTGCACTAGGTGATCATTACCAACCTGCACCTCCCTACATGTAGGGTGTCTGTGTTCCTGGGCAGCTGTCTGTGGTCCAGCACTTGTTCGCTCTTCACATACTGCATCTTGCTCTCCTCCAATTGTTCTACGGCACTCTTTCTATCCGTCCGCTCGAATGCTGCAATCACATAGAAAGACACATCTGCAACCTGATCTGTTGACTGCCCTGACTGGTGGCAATTCCATAACACATTATATCTCAATCCTAACATAAATCACAAATAATTAAGACATGCCAAAATTCAAAAGACTGTAAAGTGAGTCACTTGATGCCTGGGACAACAACTGACTATGTGCAGATAAATAATCATGTTATTATGATTATAGAGTATTCACGGTTCCATATGCTGTTGGTCTGCTTAGTATCTACATAAGTATAAAGCTTACATTAATATATGTGTCATACATTTATGAAATAAGAGTATAATGCTGATATTGCAACCAATCAGTTGTTACTGCCAAAACAGTGACAAAATTAGCTGTGTCTTCCAGCAAAGTGAAAACTGCTTTGCTTGAATTGTAGGTGATGTTTTGAATACATACAAGTAGTGAAGGAGACTAAATTTACCATTCCTTGCAGATTAATGAACTCCTTATCTTAATCTTGCTTGCTGACTGTATGCTTACCAGACAGAATAAGACAGATAACATACTTGGCAGTTGTATGAACCAAAATGATTGCCACAAAACATTGCTTTCCCAGCAAACATTCTTATTGGTTAGGTAGCTGTCATTCAAACTAGTGAGGTTGTTTTAGATAACATTGCAGGAAATGAATGCTTGCTGTAAATCATCCTAGCCAACTATCTGTCAATCCTAACAGACCCATGGACTAATCTTCGTGGACCAATCTCCCAGGACCACCAGCAGGTTCCCTGAAACTTCCTACAGCAACAGCAGCTAATGCCACATTTACACAGAAGGAATCATCCCCCGGTTTCTTTTATTCTGAGGAAATCTATTTCTTAGACATATTAAAGAAACTGTAAAAATAGGTATTTAATTTTTTCTGCATGACTGGAGAATCACAGTAGATGCCCTGTTTCAGAGTAGACGAAGCTACTGGGTGTATTTGTGACAATGTAGCATTTTTATAACACTACTCTTAACATTTCTTGAAAGAGAAACTGACAAAGTATAAAAAACATTCAAAGTGATTCAAGCATTGAACAACCATTAATCACAATCACAGCAGGAAATATTTATAATGACTGCCTTTCATTCTGGTATAAAAGAACAGAGCTACAAAAAATATGACTCCTGAAGTTTGTAGTGCCAAGAATGTGATCCCACATTGGACCCACAATGGGTGTCGAATGGTGTAGTGAACAACTTGACTGTGTTCTGCAAGATTTCCAAGTAAACATGGAACTTGTTTTTGAGGATATGAAAATGTTAGTTAACTTTAAGTAATATAAATTTCTGTAAAGACATGTGACACCACTTGTCTCACTGTGATTATCATTAACCCATTAGACCCCGCACAATGAATTACGTGTGTGCTGCTTTTCCCCAGGAAACTGAGGCAGATTTTGAAAATTATGGGTGCTTCTAGTTTTTAAGCTGTAGTTTCAAAAGTATTGATATCTTATAATTGCAAGTTATGTTTATTTTGAAGCAAATGGAATTATCTATGCAATGGTGTAACTGTGGTGTATATAAGCCTGTTATATGTTGTCATTCTGAGGTGTGGAACTTCGGAAATAATTTTTTTTAACAAATATTGAGTGAAGTTTGACATGATAGTCATATTTTATTACAATAACATCACCAACTGCTGGCTCCACACAAGGAAATGTTCTTCCTATGCATGATACTGCACAAAGAATCCAATTTTGCACAAATGCACATTGCATGTCAGACATCCAAAGCATGTCTCAATTGCACGTCCAGATGGCCGTTTCACTCCGTTTTTGCGACACAACTGATAAGCTCATTTTTATGACAATGAGTTGTTGGAGTTCTCATCAGGGATGTCATCACTACTATTACTTGCCACCTGAAACAAACAAACAGCTACAGTAATGAAGACAGAATAAGAATAAAATGTTGTATGCATTTGTCACATGTCATATCCATCACAACAATGTAAAATTATAATATTTACAAGCAGCCAATAATTACATTACTTTTTTTTAAAGTTGACCAATATCTGAAATATAGATAAATATAATTAATTACAAAGACCACTGACACCGTCAATATAATAAAATTGTCAACAATGTCCAAAGGCAAAGCAACAACACCACCCATCCAGGCACCGCCCATCCAGATTCCAGGGGCTGGCTTGACTGTTTACATGCTTGTCGGGCCAGATTTTTCTGTTTTATTTACTCATTTGCTTTATAATCCATTATATAACAACATGCACAACTAACAATGTAATCTAAGCCGAGTAAATGGCACAAAACACACAATGTCAGCGTTGAAACAGTCGACAAGTTGAATAAGACAGTGACCAGGCTACTCTTGGACGAAGAAAACCAGCCGACGCCATCTTCAGTTTATCGCTCACTCGGTCAAAGATCGAGCCACATATAAATCTTACCTCCACATCCATCTCAGAAGCACTTTCATCCGAAGATTCATCTCTAAAATCGCGCAAACTTCATCTGCAATGAACGTATCTGTTCTACGAGAAACGGCCATTTTTAAAGCCCACCAGTGCTCGACTTAAAACGCGATTATCTTCAAAACTTTCAATACAACCATATGTTAATTTTACCCACAATTCATAGCTAAGATATGTAGAATTCTGCTAGTTTTAGTTTCATATCAATCCACCCGATGACGCCACCTCCACAGCCTTTTTCCCCAGTGGACGCTTCCGGGCGCCGTGGGGAAAACAAGGTCGGATGCTTTCGGACGCGTGGGGTCTAATGGGTTAATCAAACAAATTATACACCATTAGAAAAGAAGTTGATAGGTCATATATATCATGGGGATACAAAGGAAATAGATTAATGAAAAGATAGAATTCACATACTGAGCCACTTTTTAGGCAACTTAATTTGTTAAAGATAGAAGATCAATTAAAGTTACAAGAATTAAAATTTTACTTTAAATACGTTCAAAGAAATTTACCAGTTTATTTATAAAACTGGCAGATTACTCCAAATGTTACTATGCACCTTCATGACACTCTAAAAGTATACATACTGCCAGAACTAAACATGAATTTGTAAAAAAATATCTTAAATATAATTTGCCATACATTATAAACGACACTCCAGATGTAGTGAAAGAAAAGATATACACTCATAGCCTGCGAGGCTTTACAATTTATGCAAACATTTTCTCCTGAAAATATATAAAGCACATGTACACTTCCAAATTGTTATTCATGCCACCAAAATCAGCAATGCTATTGTTCATAAATGGATGGAAACTCTAATATTCAAGTGCATACACACATTTTATTATATCAACAGGTAAAAAAAAAAAATTACTGCCAGATAAAATCCACATGCTTCTATAAATGAGATAGACATGTAATCAAAAAGGTCAACATTAAAAAAAATTAATTTGTCATAACTGGGGTGGCTCCTATGATAGCGACAATATGTCTTAATGGGAGCCACTGACCGATTTAAAATTAAAAGGTTTTTGTTTTAATTAATTATGGTTTTCTATACTGGTTTCAAATAAAGCTGTATGCACACTTGTATTATTATATATGTATATCTACTTTCTTTGTGTAAATGCATATCCCTAATATGTCTAATGGTTCATTTGTTTTTTTGGGGGTCAAAAATAAACTTCTTGTTCTTACTGATATTTCTAAAGAAAGGATATTTCCATTCCTGGACCCACATGTATATATTGTTTTAATGATATGCAACAGAGTTTCGGGATGTTGAGTACACATTTTTCAAAAGTAAAAAGTTTGATATTTTAAAAAACTTGAAATGCTAATGTTGGATCACCTTGGCTGAATACCGTTGGAACACAAAGTTCATTGTCTTCTCAGTGTGGAAACCTTTTCCATATTATATGCCCTGTGTCGGGACTGGTTTCTTGAAAGCCAAGTTAAAAATTAGCAAGTCTATTTTCACAACTATATCTGTATAAAAGAAGTTTGAAGAACGATAGTTGGACTTACACTGTTCATAATTTCCTATAGTTCAAGACCAAGTGTTTCAATAAATATCAAAACACACTTGTCACACAAGCATCTACTAATATAAGTGTGTAAACATGGCAGAGAACCTATCACATACTGTCACTACTAATAAAAAAGTTTTATTTGTTAGTTCTTATTTATATCAACATTTTGTTTCTCTCTAAATATTACGACAATGGGGTGGGGGTGAGGGGGTGGAAGGGGTGGGGGTGTGGGGCCCCATTGTCGTAATATTTAGAGAAAGATAAAATCACATATGCAAAACGTACCTCATTAATTAACTAAAAAACTATATTTCATATGCCTGACACAATGAACACATCAGATGGCAAAATATAGTTTATGTTACAAAAATACTAAAATCTCAGTTGCATAAGTGCCTACATAATTATATAGGCAATTTGAGGGCAATCATCCAGGCACTGTCATCCAGGCAATTTCGTCCAGGGACTGCAGCATGCATCAACCACTGGTAATTGAGGAGGGAAACATGTATGACTAGTTTCAACAAGTAGTCGTCTAACTAGACAGCCTTCGTAATAGCACGTGACAGGGTCATGAAATACAAAAAGCTAGACACCTCACATGACAGTAGTTTTTTTCTGCACCCTTGACAGCTGCAGCTGTTGTTTTATGTCTACCATCAAAAACTTAATAGACATTCATGCATGCTTAGAACAGGACAGGCTTGTTAACTAGTGCAAATGTTTTAATATGCAACTGAATGTTGAACATTTGAATGTGCATTCACATGCAGCCAAGACATTTTCAGTGCATTTGCATTTAAATGTGTACCCAAAACATTTGAATGTGTACCCGAAACATTTGAATGTGTACCTGAAACATTTGAATGTGTACCCGAAACATTTGCATTTAAATGAGACCCCCAAACATTTCACGTAATTGCTTGAATAATTATTAGTTAGATCTACAGTTTTATATTATTGTTTAACAAGTCTCATATAGTTGTTTGATTCTTGTTCATCATTAGTAAAATATGTACATTTACACTGTCTGACTTGTGAATCTAGTTTTACAACATGCTCACTGCAGACTATGAATAGATTTAACAAGATTTAACAAAACTGCCATCCAAGGCAAAGGCCCACATGGCATGTGGACAAGGAAGCCATTGGCTTATAGAGTCCAATTTTTTTTATGTATGAGTAACCCACCCTCCTGTCAACCTTGTTTTTTAACATATTCACACTGCTAACAGTTACACAATCTGTAGATAATTTGTTCCATTCATTTATTGTCCTCTGCGAGAATGAGTACTTCCTGATATTCAATCTACACTGATTCTTTACTAATGTTACCTCATGTCCTCTAGTTCTACTATTTTTCTTGAGTGAGAAAAAAATATTTCTATCAATATTTACATACTCATTAAATATTTAAAATAACTTCAATTTGATCTCCTCTTAACCTCCTTGTCTCTAGGGTTGTTAAACCACATTCTTTTAGACGTTCTTCATAACTAAGGTCTCTCAGTTCTGGAATCATTTTAGTTGCTCTCCTCTGCCATGTCATGCACATAGTTATGATTCCATGTCATGCACATAGTTATGATTCCATGTCATGTACATAGTTATGATTCCATGTCGTGCACAGTTACAATTCCATGTCGTGCACATAGCTACAATTCAATGTCGTGCACATAGCTATAATTTAGTATTTATGAAAGGTGTATGCACATAGCTATAATTTAGTATTTATGAAAGTTGTACACTTTGTCTTGTCCTGTTGTTCACCTGCTGTAGTGTTTTTGTCATATCCTACAATTTTGTCTTCATGAAAATCAGCACGGAGGATGCTCCCCATCGTGTGTCGCCCAAACAAACTGGATCCGGTCTTCCTACATGGAGACCCTTCTGCCAGTGACAGGTACATATATATGCTGTCAACCAGCCACTAGAAATTTGTAGAAGTGTCATGGTCTGCAAATGTGGCCCTTTCCTAATTCATTAATTAGTTTTTTCGGGTGTAAGATATTCTAGAATTGGCACCACCTCAAAATAATTGTCACGTCAACCGGGAAGTAAAATACTGGTCTTGCCTCGGATGTGCAGGGGTGACTCACCTGAGGCATGTCCCAGCATTCTCTTACGGAACTGGGCCGGTCCACCTCTCAGTAAGTCCAGTGGTGTGCTGCCCATCTTGGGAGTGGTGACAGTGTCCAGCGCACTGTCCAGTACGGCTGTCACCATCCTCGTGTTGACGTCCGAGTGTCACCGGTCAGTCTGCCGGTCAGTGTGTCAGGAGAGCGTCACTAGGAGTCAGACTTGGGTCAGTCCTCAGACACACAACTGCAGCGCTCTGTGTGATTGGCTGGAGACTGGTCACGGTTCACTGCCCCGTCACTGCCACACACCTAGGGACAGAGAGTGAAGACTGCACATGGACAGGACTGACACTGGCAAGCAGGCATTATGTACTCAATTAGCAGGAAGGTGTAAGGCAAATAATGGTCTCAATCTGGACTAGCTGACCAGGCTCATTGACCACTTCTGCAGCTGCAAATTCAATTGATTACTGGCTCAAAAACAGTTTACATAATACTACATAAACAATTTATTCATAACCATACAAATACATAAAAACAGTAACTGAGTTGTGTAAATTGCTTACGAGCTATGAATTAATTAAGAAAAATGTTTTATGTTTATGACTGAGCATACACAGCATACACAGCCAGCATACACAGCATACACAGCCAGCATACACAGCATTTGATGTGTTGAATGAATTATGGATGTAACTGTGCACCGTGACTCTGTGGGCTGCTCTGTGTACATTCTCTGTGTGCATGCTGTGTGTATGCTGTGTGTATGCTGTGTGTATGCTCTGTGTGCATGCACCACTGGAAACAGAGTCATGGAACTACAGCGTGTGTGGAGTGAGGTTCTGCCAGTAACTACAAAGTACACGGAGTCTGGTTCTGCTCTATCTATCACTCCAGGTATAATGCCCTACAGAGTTTACTGCATGAGTACTGTAAATATTCCTGGGGGGAATTCTGAAATTGTATATTACTGTTCCCCCCACCTTTGCTGTTACTTGGGTATTATAATTATTTAGGCTACAAACGGTAACAATGATTCTTATATTGTATTTGCATAACGTATTCATGCAGAATTATTATGGCTTATTATAAAGCTGGCACCTCTTTGGCCACGTCCTATGCTTGGACAAGGAGGCACCTGCAAAACAAGCAATGTCCACATATTTCCAAACGGACGGACTCCATGGATATCGCAGCTAACCCTGAACCAGTCTCCCCGGCACCTTGACACCGACCTGCAGCAGATCGGCATGTGGCTAAAGATACAGGCCGACCTGGAGCAGTTGCATCGGATCGTCAAAAAACAAAACCCAGTGGAACAAACTACACAGAACAACAATTGAAAGGAAGCGGTGTAAGTGGACGTAACAGTCAGCTGTTCGCATAAGCTGGCTGCTGCGATTAGTAAATAATAAAGCTTGCATTTTTTACAAACATTTATTATTATTATTATTACTAACATTTATATAACGCCATATATCCGGGACCAGCCCGTTCATAGGCGCGTACACACATTATAAGATGTACATGTATGGCATCATAAGAAAAGTTAAAAAAAAAATATATATATATAAAATTATACACTGGTAAATGTAATTTTAGACTAAGCGTAAATAGACTAACTATACTAAGTAACTAAAATACATGACAAAGTGACTGAAATATTAAAATTATTAAATAAATAGCTATAATATATTAAAATTTATTAAAATATATAAAATAATAAATACTTAAGTAAATGGATAAAAATATAAAATGTGTCTATAAAAAAAAATTCTTAAAAGTACAGTTCCTCAGTGGAAGTAAGCCAGCTTAAATAAATGAGTTTTAAGGAAAGTCTTGAACTTAGTCAGATTGTCTATTTTTCGCATGTTTTTGGGCAGAGTTCCAAAGTGTAGGTCCGGACACCGAGAAAGCTCGCTTGCCATAGCCCTCTAGGTTGTAGCGTGGAACTACCAGCAGGTGCAGATCAGCAGATCGAAGGTTGCGGGTGGGCAAGTAGTGTGTGATAAGATCTCGGATATACCCTGGTGCAAGGCCATGCAAGGCGGTAAATACGAGGACCATTAGTTTATATTGGACCCGCCAGCGAACGGGAAGCCAGTGCAGCCCGATCATATGCCTTTTGTTTTCAGCAAACAAGTCACAATTCCTTGTTGATAACTCTTAAACAGGTAACATTGTCCCACATAAATATTATATATATTCTCAACGAAAATGGACTTTGATAAAGCAGCACACCTACATGTAGTTCAACTGCGAAAATAAGACTTTTTCTGTTTCTATATATAATGATAAATTGGAGTTGCGTTCGGGCGGGCGTTCGGGCGGGCGTTCGGGCGGGAGTTCGGGCGGATGGACAGACACAGAGAGATGGAATGACAGGTTGGGTTACTATAGTTTAGTGTTACTTTGTAAATGGATTCATAAAATGTTTGCTGTAACATTCTGCCCACATTGTGATTTCTGTAAAACATTTCTGATGACTCATCATTAATGACTGGGAGCTGACAAAGGCCTGTTAAAGCTGTGGGACATCCAAAGTAATTAGAACTGCCCGAACAAAGCCAGAAGTGAAATTGATTTGACTATCATTGTACAGTGGGTGTCTTCCACATATATAATGTCAAATGTAACAGTTTCCTCCACAGGAGAACAACAGATCCTTTTTCTAGTGACCTTTCACACATTGTTTTAACTACATGTCATCAATCTTACTAAGTCATGTACATTTAAACACTGTTATTCCTGTCCCATGGCTGAGGTGCTCAAAAACACAGGTAAGTTTTCACAACATCATATTGGTGACAATGAGCTTTATGGACACCAATGGTTGTGCCAATATGCCATATCTCACATGGTTTATCTTCAAGGTTCCACATTGATTCTAAGTTTTTACTTTAAGCTAACAGTGAAAGAATATGTAGCAGAAAATATCCAAATAGTTCAATATGATGCCTTTCAAATTCAATGGGCTGCTGAGCAAATTGAAAGAGAATACCCTTCCATTTACTGATTCATGATATTTAGGTGAATCAGGGTTCAGCCTACTGTTATGTTTCCCATTGGCGACCATGTTAATGTTTTGCATGATTATAAGAAAACGGGACCATAAAAAATTCTTAAACTTGTTACCTGCCTTTGTCATCATCTCATTGACATGCTGATCAAATTTAGTCAGTCTCATACTTCTAACTCATTTAAATTGCCTGATAGTGCCATACCCGTAAATTTTTACCAATTTCTGCATGAATTACTATGCACACGTGCATTGTGGCGAAAAAATTGCCAAAAATCCATCCGCCTATTGAAATCATCTAAAAATCCACAGTTTCACTGTCAACAGGTTCTACCAGCAAACTTGCCAATGTGCCTGGCTCAAATGCAGTTATGTCAGATGATACAATTTTTTGAAAATTTCACATCTAAAATTACTCTGCCCTACATTCGTCTGTAGCACATCAGGAAGTTTAACTGAGGCATGATCCCAAATAGGGAAGCTTTTTTCTGTGAAAGTGTCAAATTTTATAACAAGTTGCGGCACAATGTATATGTAAACCCACTGTGGAACAATTCTGCTTGTCACATCATTATTTGTTTCACAGCCAAATCAAAACAATGCCCTGCCCGTAATATTAGCTGAAAACCAGTCACATAATTTAATTATAGGTAAATTTTGACACTTGATAAATCATAGACCATGTACACTAGATTCTAGAGCATTGCGAACCAATGAAACCTACTTACTGTCTCTTTAAATATACCAACTACTTATTTTCAAATTAATATTTATATAATTGCTTGATTTTTAACCAAACATGGCACAACTTTGTCAGAAAAGTGACAATTTGTCGCATTTAACAGGATTTTGAGTGATTTCCATTGTGTCAGACTTGGTGAATTTTATTGTTTATATGACTGCTTTCATGCTTCTACTTGATAGGTTACATGGCGTACTGCTTGATTTTGATAAGACACCATAAAGGGGTATCACATGACCAGATAACCATTGCGGCCACATTTGGAAATACTGATCTATGCAATGCTTCCAGTGGCTGTGACACAACCAACATACAACTATTCTGTCCAAATTTGTTACACAATATTACCGATGCACTGGGCCATATAATAAATATCACCAATGACAATAGCTACCTGCTCCCTCACAAACTAGTGCCATACCCCCTAATTTTGAGCAAATTTCCATTTTGGCAGCCGGTCTGTACCATGCTATTTGTGATTGTTACTGCTGTCTGTCTTTTCCAAGCAAACAGTTCACTTTTCCTATGTACCTATGGCTTTGGGAATGGCTAAATCTGCTGTAAACCACTTCGTGGTTAGGGTTCGCTAGGGAAGGGGTTAGCTAGAGATGGGGTTAGCTAACGATGGGGTTAGCTGGAGATGGGGTTAGCTATGGTTAGGCTTGCATACCTTCATCTCCTTGTGTCCGTACACTTACAAAGAATTGTACACAACATGAAATGAGTATTGAGATGTGGTGAATAGACATTATGAAAATTACCATTGATTTCCCAATACAAAAATGTGCTTATATTAAGCTTTTAGCTTACCATAAACTCTTTTGGGCAATTTTAACAAATGAAAAATGGAAAAAAATTGTGTTTATTGACAACTAAATATCTTATTAACCATCAAATAGCATACCATAATATCAGCATATCAAACGTCATAGCACAACATTAAAACACTTGGAAGTCTAACTGAGGCATGATCCCATCAGTAACTGCTGGGCAGTGTGAGGAGGTCACAAGGTGCTCCTTGGAGGCAGTGGGAGACTCACTGCTAGGCTCACACCATCCCTTACAGTTACAATGTCTCCCTGCTGCCGCCCCACCATCCCTTACAATGTCTCCCTGCTGCAGACCCACCATCCCTTACAATGTCTCCCTGCTGCCGCCCCACCATCCCTTACAATGTCTCCCTGCTGCCGCCCCACCATCCCTTACAATGTCTCCCTGCTGCAGCCCCACCATCCCTTACAATGTCTCCCTGCTGCCGCCCCACCATCCCTTACAATGTCTCCCTGCTGCAGCCCCACCATCCCTTACAATGTCTCCCTGCTGCAGCCCCACCATCCATTACAATGTCTCCCTGCTGCAGCCCCACCATCCCTTACAATGTCTCCCTACTGCAGCCCCACCATCCCTTACAATGTCTCCCTGCTGCAGCCCCACCATCCCTTACAATGTCTCCCTGCTGCAGTGCCACCATCCCTTACAATGTCTCCCTGCTGCAGCCCCACCATCCCTTACAATGTCTCCCTGCTGCAGCCCCACTATCCCTTACAATGTCTCCATGCTGCTGTGTCACCATCTCTTACAATGTCTCCCTGCTGCAGTCCCACCAACCCTTACAATGTCTCCCTGCTGCAGCCCCACTATCCCTTACAATGTCTCCCTGCTGCCGCCCCACCATCCCTTACAATGTCTCCCTGCTGCAGTGCCACCATCCCTGACAATGTCTCCGTGCTGCAGCCCCACCATCCCTTACAATGTCTCCCTGCTGCAGTGCCACCATCCCTTACAATGTCTCCCTGCTGCCGCCCCACCATCCCTTACAATGTCTCCCTGCTGCCGCCCCACTATCCCTTACAATGTCTCCCTGCTGCAGTGCCACCATCCCTTACAATGTCTCCCTGCTGCAGTCCTACCATCCCTTACAATGTCTCCCTGCTGCCGCCCCACCATCCCTTACAATGTCTCACTGCTGCAGTTCCACCATCCCTTACAATGTCTCCCTGCTGCCGCCCCACCACCCCATACAATGTCTCCCTGCCATAGTCCTGTCATCCCTTACAATGTCTCCCTGCCACAGTCCTACCATCCCTTACAATGTCTCCTTGCCACAGTCCTACCATCCCTTACAATGTCTCCTTGCCACAGTCCCACCATCCCTTACAATATCTCCCTGCTGCAGTCCCACCATCCCTTACAATGTCTCCCTGCTGCAGTCCCATCATCCCTTAACATGTCTCCCTGCCACAGTCCCACCATCCCTTACAGTGTCTCCCTGCTGCAGTCCCATCATCCATGTTCTTACAGGGAATACTCAGACCTAAGGTAATGAGGTGGTGTCAAATGTTAGCAACAATGCTCATTATAATTTAAAATATGTAACTCATATACCTCTATATTAATTTCCTATCTTAAAAAACTAAATAGTTGCTTTAAAAAACATGACACCAAGAAATGGTCATACTTTGTCTCCCTCTTCCTACATGTACCTAGGTATAATGCTCATTGTACCTAGGTATAATGCTCATTGCTCCAACAACACTTGCAATCATCTAACAAAATATTGATAATGATCCAGTACAGTCATACTTCAACTCAAAGTTCAAACACTTACAACAAAACCAAGAAAAAATTCCAACTGTGAATTAACCAACAGGTGACTTTGAGAAAAGTGGTAAAAAATAATGAAGTTATAAACTTCTCCATAAAACTACTTTACTATTTAATAATTGTCTCATGACTGGTCAATGATATCACTGATAGTTGTTTTTCTATACATAATCTAGATCACGGCATGCTACAAAGCATGAATATCATATGCAATACACATTGAGATTGTTCACAAACAACACATTCTGCATCCTTTTCAGCCAAAATGACTAAAAGGGGTTATTTTGTTTAGCTAAATCGGACGCCATCAAATAATGATGCAAATGGCCACTGGCTGCATGAGCCTAGTCCGTTTGGAAAAAAAATACCCGTTTTAATATTGTGTTCTCCCAAATTGGCTTTGGGGGCAGTCCCTCCCCCTCTACCACCACCAATCAGTTATGCCAGTGAAGTTGCCTGGTAGCCTAAACAAGAAATTAGCCAATTCAACTGTAAATCATTGACAGGCATAGGCTATATAGCAACACTGATGTGCTTGATGGGTGCCTGTCATTGAGAGACATAGGCTATATAGCAACACTGACGTGCTTGATGGGTGCCTGTCATTGACAGACATAGGCTATATAGCGACAATGATGTGCTTGATGGGTGCCTGTCACTGACAGACATAGGCTATATAGCGACACTGACGTACTTGATGGGTGCCTGTCATTGACACAGTTTGTGCTGTCGAGAATTCCCACGGTTTAAAAATAGGTACCCTATGATTAAGGCACATACATAAGTCTTAGGAATAACCTGACACAGTAAATGTGGTGTCAGCCTACAGGCTACAGGGGTCATGCTTCATTTAGACTTCCTGGTGTGCTACAGACGGATGTAGGGAATAGTATGTTTGGATATAGGAAGTTTAAAAGAATTCATACGATCTGACATGAGTGCATTTGAGCAGGGACATTGCCAGGTGTTTGCTGGTGGAAGCTTTTGAGAGTGAAATGGTGGATTTTTAGATGATTTTAATAGGCGGAAGGATATTTGTGATTTTTTGGCCAATAGACACATGTGCACCGTAATTTGGGCCAATATTTGGATGGGTATCGCACATACAGGCATATTACAAGAGATAGGAATATCTAATTTTGATCAAACTCAACCAGCATGTCAGTGGGATGATGACAGTGGCTTGTAAAAACTTTTTAGAATTTTTTATGGTCACGTTTTCTTGTAATCATGCAAAACATTAACATGGCCACCAATGGGAAAAGTAACTGTAGGCTGAACCCAATTAAACGTGGTGACTGCATTGTTATACAATTTTTATATGCTTATGTTTTAGTCGTTGTTTCAGCTTAATTGTGGATGTTACAGTTAATTTGGATGAAGTAGTTAGTTTGTTATAACTTATAACACATTTCTTAGAATTTTTATAATTTGCAATTCCGATAATATAATGAGGGGTCATGTTTTTTAAAATAAATAAATGAAGAAAAACGGCTGCTAACCTGCCCCATGTTGTGTTGCCGGTGTCAGGCTAGTTAATATTATATTATTATATATATATATATATTATTGATTTCATCTAGTCAACAAGATCGTTACTTATTAAGCGCTGCTATTATTTAAACTTTAGGAGGTGTCCTATGTTACGCAATTTTATGTTTAATAAGACAATTGATTGTTAATAAACACCATTTTTTTCCCATATGTTAAAATTGCACAGAAGAGCTTGTGGTAAGCTAAAAGCTTAAAATAAGCACTTTTTGTATAGAAAATAATCGTTGCGTTTCATAAATTTGTCTATTCACCACGTCTCAATAAGCATTTCATGTTGTGTGCAGTTCTTCTTAATTGCTTGGGCTCAAGGAAATGAAGGTATGCAACCCTAACCGTAGCTGACCCTATTTCTAGCTAACCCCATCCCTAGCTAACTCCATCTCTTTAGCTAACCATAACCCTGAAGTGGTTTACAGAAGATATAACCATTCCCATAGACACAGATTCATAGGAAAAGTGAACTGTTTGTTTGGAAATGGCAGACAGCAGTAACAATCACAAATAGCCTAGTACAGAGCGGATGCCAAAATGGAAAATGTTTCAAAATTAGGGGGTACGGCGCCAGTTTGTGAGGGAGCAGGTAGCTATTTTGCACTAGACAGTCATTGGTGATATTTGTTATGTGGCCCAGTGCATTGGTAACATTGTGTAACAAATTTGGACAGAATAGCTGTATGTTGGTTGTGTCACTGCCACTGGAAGCATTGCATATATCAGCATTTTCAAATCTGGCCGCAATGGGTATCTGGTCATGTGATAGCCCTTTATGGTTGCGTATTCAAATCAAGCAGTACCCCTTGTATCTTATCAACTAGAAGCATGAAAGCAGTCACATTAACAATAAAATGTAAAAATTTTGACTCATAGGAAATCACTAAAAATCATGTTAAATGTGACAAATTGTCACTTTTCAGACAAAATTACACCATGTTTGGTTAGCAATTATATAAATATTAATTTGAAAATAAATTCATTGGTATATTTAAAGAGACAGTATATAAGCAGGCTTCATTGGCTCGCAATGCTCTGGAAATCTAGTGTACATAATATATGATTTATCAAGTGTCAAAACGGACCTACAATTAATTTATGTGACTGGTTTTCAGCTAATATTATGCCATGGGTAGGGCATTGTTTTGACTTGGCTGTCAAACAAATATTAATGACGTGACAAGCAGGATATATTGTGCTGCAACTTGATACAAAATTGGACACTTTCTCAGACAAAAGCTTCCCTATTTGGGGTCATGCCTCAGTTAGACTTCCTGGTGTGTTACAGACGAATGTAGGGCTGCTAAGTTTGGATAGAAGAAGTTTAAAAAAATTTATATGATCTGACATAAATTCATTTCAGTAGGGACATTGCCAGGTATGGTGGTGGAAGCTGTTGGGAGTGAAATGGTAGATTTTTAGATGATTTTAATACGCGGAAGGATAGGATGTGATTTTTTTTGGCCACTACTGGCACTAGACACGTGTGCGCTGTAATTCGTGCCAATATTGGTAAACATTGATGGGTATCGCACATATAGGCATATTACAAACGTTAGAAATGTCTAATTTTGACAAAACTCGACCAGCATGTCAGTGGGATGATGACAGCGGCTGGTAAAAACTTTTTGAATTTTTGATGGTCATGTTTTCTTATAATCATGCAAAACGTTAACATGGCCACCAATGCCAATGGGAAATGTGACTGTAGGCTGAACCCAACAGTAGCATAACCGATCAAACCCGGAAGAGCCGAGTGATGTACGCTGTGTTGAGTACAATGTCAATGTCAGTTAGGCAATTACGTTGCGGATTCACCCCATTTGCAACAAAAGTTGCTTCAACAAACTCCTTGGCACGATAGTATATTTCTTCAGAATACATATACAACTTATTTACGGTACACTGCTATTAAAGTAAACGTCTAAACCCGGCGGTCAGATTCAACCCGGCGAACTCTGTCTCGGGCATATTCCACGGCCACGCGCCTATACTGGCTACAGCAAGCAATACACCGCATTTTCGCACTCTATTGTTGCTATTTACTCACCTCCACACTCAACAACTGCCACTAGGCGTGTGATCTAATACACACGCCACCCAGACTGACAATTCGCGCCGGTCTCCGTCCGACTGTTCCCAGTTTATTCCCGCCTTTCGACACTAG